>OVAX01001964.1:0-35943 GCA_900406405.1 Lepidium africanum | reverse complement strand
ATCTTAATACACAGACAACTTCTCTCTCTCATTATCTCTCTTCTTTCTTTAATTTTTAACATTGACAATATACTGAACTACACCAAATTTACGTAATTATCATTGTTAACTTATAACTGGGCTTAAAAGCCCACTGACAATGTAATTTTTGGGCTTGAATTGTTCCACCGATGAGAATTTGACATTATTGAACAAGTAACTGAAATCAAGAAGCCAAGAGAATTCATCAAACTTTATATATATAATTTGGTTTTATGGCTGAATTGACTTTCTTATTTCCACCAAGTCTCTAGACTTTGGCTTTTTCTTCTTTCTTTGCGAACTTGCCTATTGCCTTTTAGGTCAAGGTCTATTTTTACCATAAAGTTTAGATATAACAACTGATCAATTTATATTTTGACATTCGGTCTACTTCCATTTAAAATATATATACAAGGTCTAATTGCACCCATAGTATACGAAATCGGTCTAATTGCATAAATTGCTGGATAATTATGGTTTTGTTGTACACCAACAATTGGTTCTAATCTTAAATCATTAACTAACCGAATCTAAACCCGACCAAATCTCAAATTGACAACCAAATTTGAGTGGGTTAGGATAAACGTTGTCTATTTGACATTTGGTCGAATCTAAAATTGGTTTAGGTTCCGTTAATTAATGGTTTAAACTCGTAACCAATTGTTGGTTTACAACAAAACCATAATTATCTAGTAATTTGTGCAATTAGACCGATTTCGTATACTATGTATAAAATTCAATAGTCATTATCTAATATTGGATGCAATTAGACATTGCATGTATACTTTAGATGAAATTAGACCGATGATTTAAGTATAGGTTAATCTGTTATTATATCAAAATTTTGAGGTGGAAATAGACCATCGACCCTTAACTTTTCATCACATCATTTTATTCAAAAGAAGAAGTCTAAACCTTGGTACCTAAAAGATCTGTAAAGAAAAGAATATTGCTGATTCAGTTGTTGTGAGCAACTCTTTTGTTAGATTTCTAAAAACAATGTAAAATGATTTGTTTTCGATATTTAACCAAAATACCGAAATTTTTTTTGGAGAATTAAATTTATTTTTAAAGATCTTCTCAATCTAGTCGTTTAGATGATNTAAAGATCTTCTCAATCTAGTCGTTTAGATGATTCAACTAATTATTTAGTCACTTAAATTTTTTTTTTTTTTTTTGTAAAAGATTAAATATTTTAGGTAGTAGACTTTATCCTTTAAATAACGTTTTGTCTATGGTTGACAGAAAAAAACAAAACAAAAAAAAGAACCCACCCCGGGGAACAATGACAGATAAATATATCAACTCACCGTCTAGAACTCGTATATAAATAAATTGGACTGATTGTTATATTAGAGGAATAAATAACAAAAACAATATGCGACTTAAAATGTATATATTTGATTATATTATGTGCTTACTTACCACCGCACGAGAATTCTTCTGTTTAGAATGTTGTTTTTGTGATTATCTTATCAAACCCACCCGATCCGACATTTGACCCGGCTAGATTATCATTTAACAGGGCATGTTTGACTCGGCCACGTCAGCGTCTCTCTCAACCGTTTTTTCCGCCGCTTCAGCTTAACAACCCGACGCAATACGCTTATCCATAACGGCATACTCTTTAGAGATTCCGCCAAACACGCCACCATCTCCGCCGTTATTTCCCCGGAAGACGGACGTAATTCCGCGTCAGAAGAAACGCATCGCGCCGCCAACCGCAACACCCGAAGATTCGTTCCTTGGAAAACAGCCGATCCTCCTCCTCCTCCCCCTCCGTAACAGATTTCTCCGATCTTCCCTGCCTTAATCAACGGAATCGCCCATTCTACTATCGAAGACGGCGAACGAGTGACGTCAATCGCTTTTCTACAGCTAACAATCTCCAACAACACCACACCGTAACTATAAACGTCAGTCTTCGTGCTCAGATTCTCCGGCGACGTGTAACTCGGATCTATATATCCAATCGTTCCCGCTGGAGCCGGTATCGTCTTATCATGAACCAAATCAACGGCGAGTCCGAAATCCGCAAGCTTAGGTTTCCAATTAGAATCGAATAAAATATTCTCCGATTTGATGTCACGGTGGAGAATAGCCTTCTCATGGAGGAAATGAACGGCACGAGCGATCTGAAGAGCGATTTCGATGCGTTTAAGCCACGTGGGAGGAGGAGTACTTGACACGTGTAATAACTGGTGTAACGATCCGTTTGGCATGTACTCAATAACCATAAGCTTTCTCTCCGCATGACCTAAAAAGCTCAAAACGTGTTGATTACAAGGAAGAGACGACAAAACATTGATCTCGCTATCTAGTTTCTTCATCTTCTCTGAACAAGGAGACAACGTTAACGATGGTGTTTTGATAGCTACGATTCTGTGATGATTATTATTGTTGTTGTCATCATTTTGATGAAGAAGGGCTTTATAAACATAGCCATGGCTTCCTTTACCAATGAGAAGCGAAGGAGAGAATTGATCTGTGGCTGTAACAAGCTTGTCGTAATCGAAATCCTTCATTGGTAAGTTTCAAAGAGAAAGAAAGAGGATTTGTGTGTTGTGTGTATATTTTACGTGTTAGTATAAAGTGTTAACAATAAAGTTGTAGAAATTTGATATAATTCGAATATTATTGAGAAAAGCAAAAGGAAGACAAAGCCTTTATTTTTCTCAATTATTATATAGTATAAAGTAATGATGATGATGGTGCTTTATGATATTCGTTTCGGACATTTTTCATGCTTTTTAGATAGGTGGGTTCAAAGTTTAAGGTTAAAAGCTGAGTCCCCTATGTTTAAATTAACAATTATCTTCTCATTTCTTGTTGGCCTAACCGTCTTTATAGGTACGTTTATTTAACCGGAGAACAGCGAGTCGCAGTAACTTTTCAATTCTTAAATCCTAACCCCCAAAAAAAAATAACGTTAAGTGAATGAAACAGTACAAAATTGTTGATCTAGTTTTACCTAGGGGATTGAGATTCCGGGCTAAATGTTTCCAGTAGAAACCCCGTTCATAGATACAAGACTGAATAATACATGGAAAATTCTGATATGTCAAAGTGTGGTCGAATAGTAGAGCGAAAAGAATTCAGGACAATGATAGTAAATTACCTGAATTGGAACATTTCTTACTATACGATATTTAAGAGATTTTTGCTTACTTCCTCTAAATTTCGGGGTATATTTGAATTTACAACAACTGTAATGGATTATTGAATTTGAACCACCCATCGTCAAAAATTTAAAAAATTTGGGTCTTAATCAAATTCTATGATTTTTGTGTTGTTCGGATAACCTCCACCTCTTCGTTATAGCTTGAATTCTTTTGATGATACTCGTGATTAGCTTGGCCATCTCCAATTAATGTTTTCTCCAAATTCTCTAATGATCTTCTTCAAAACCTCGCTTGTTTGACTTTTTTCACACTTATGGTTATGACGGGCCCTGAAAGCTTAAATAAGCGTTTGATCCTCAGCTTGTACCAACAATACTTATTTGTGAGGACAACAAAGTAGACCAAAATTCAGTTTTGTATCATTTTTGGGCACCATTAAACGAAAGATGAGAATAGAGTACTCGTTACACTTGTAGGCTTTATATTAATGTAAGAAGTAATAAGTTCAGTTATAACGCCAACGGCATTTGTCTTGATTCTTCTGCTGAATTCTAATAATTCTGATGGTCCTCATTATTGAATCTGTACGTCAGATGGTACTCATGACTTCAACTAACACAGAGTGTAACTTTATAAAAGATATGGAAACGAAATACAGAACTACATCACGGAATTATAACTAAGTTCGTTTTCGACTAGTAATTCTCAGCTTCTTGATTAAGGCCCAAACATGATGCAAAATGTTACTGAAATCATATATTTTGATTTGGTATGGACGTTAAACTGATGTACATGAATGTTTAGCCATATGCGTTGACCTACATAATACATATAAGATACTTAATATCTGTCACGTATTTATATTTCAGTCTCCTGTCGCTTTGAATTTCAAAATAAAGCAGTGTAAATCAATTAATATTCTCGGCAAAAAATGAGTTCGTTTTTTACCAAAGAATTTAAGATTCTTTTGGATTTCAAAAAGAAGTATTGTTTTGGTTTCGATTTTTTTTCCCTCAACAATTGGATGGGATCACACCCAGAATCATTTTCGACTCTAATGTAGTGGAGAGAATTCGACTATTGATGTCAAGTCATTAATTGAATTATCCGATTGATTCATCAGATTGAGAGGAACTTGGTAGTTTCAAAATTTTCAAAAAAATCTGAATTTCTATATGAATTATAAATTAATAATATACTCTTCATAATAAATGTCATTCTAACATTTTGCACACAAATTAAGAAAACACATTAAAACTCTGTTATACTTTTGAAAACTATGTGACTTTTGACATTCATTTTATTTGATTGGTTAATAATAAGGTTAAAGTAGACCATTTATAGTAAAAGTTACATTGTAAATTTAAAATAACACTTTATTTTGAAACAAAAAACAATCCTAAAACGACATTTATTGTGAAACAGAGGGAATATTATTTACCACATATAGAATACAATAGATTATTGCGAGTAATAAATTTATTATACTGTTACAAGCTCCACCAACTATTTTCCTAACAACAACAACAACCCATATTTTGGTCTACACAAGACCAATTAACCTTCATGTCCCATTTCCACAAACACATAATTCCATAGACTATACACATCTGATAACCAAATTTAAAAATGAAAAATAAACATACTTGAAAAATTCAAATAACCCAAAAATATGTAAACAATCTTCTTATGATCACCAACTTAATCTAATAAAATCTTAAACATTAAAACATTATTTGATATTGCCCTCATCAATAGACCTAGCATAGTATTGATCTATCTCAGAGATACTCCTGTTGACCAAATTCACCATCAAACCATGCTTCATGTACATTGTGAGAGCCAACTTGGGCTCAACCTTGTGACCATTCACAACCTTCACCTTGTACCGGTAAACTATTGCAGACGCCGTAGATTTCATCTGATAATAGGCAAAATCTTTGCCTAGACAAAGACGTGGACCACCGTTGAAGGCCGTGAATTTATAGGCAGACTCACTCATGAACCGACCGTCTCTTAGCCACCTCTCTGGTCTGAACTCACGACAGTCTTTTCCCCAAATAGCTTCCATACGACCCATTGCATATATTGCGTATATAACTTTTTCTCCTTTCTTCAACATTGTTCCATCTGGAAACACATCATCTTCTTCGACCTGAGTAATTCAAAACATATTAATAAATTATAGCAGCTTTAGCGTAACCTCATGCGCCATGTTATTAAATCTATATCATAGAACATTTAATATGAATGAGATGGTGGTTAGTTTTTTCATGGGAAAACAGCAAAACATAATATTCTTGTGTGTTACCAAAAAGTCAAAATTGTAGTTATTTATTTCTTCTGTTAAGATACTTATGTCTTAATTAGGTGTCTTCCCAAGAACTTATCTGGTTACTGATTAGGTAACCAACAAGATCTTGTGTCTTGTTTTTTTTTTTTTAGTGATTTTTAGATCATTTCCAATTTTACAAAATTTATCCTAAATGTATGACACTTTTCAAAAGAACTATGACCAGCAATAAGTTTTTAAATTTTATTTGGTCAAAATATAATCAAATATGGGTTCTGTTTAAAGCTAAATAAATATGAAAGAAAAAAAAATAAGGGTCAAAAACAGAGCACAATTAGTTAAAAGTTACCTCTTTGTGATCCACTGGAACTGAAGGATACAATCTGAGAGCTTCAGACAAAGCAGCTTGTAGATAATCCATCTTCTTGATCTCTTCTGGTCCAAACACAGGTTCATAATCTCTATTCTCTGCATTTCCATGGTCATCTCTCTGCCTCAGAATCTTACATAGCTCCACCATGATTTTTTCTTCCACCTCCGGATTCTTCTCTAGCAACCAGAAGAACCAGCTCAAAGCCACCGAAGAAGTATCTCTCCCAGCAAGTATGAAGTTCACACAGATATCACGAAGAAACTTGTCTGAAAAGCTCTCTCCCTTCTCATCTCTCAGACCCATAAACACTGTTAAGAGATCTGATCTCTTTGTGGTTTCACCCTCAAGAGATAGTTCTTTCTTCCTCGTCCTGATAACTTCTTCAGCAAAATCATCAACACCTTTTATTGATTGCTTTAGCATCTTCTCTGTTCCTATATTAAAATACCTCATGAGCTTCCACACACAAGTAGGCATGACGAATCTCACTACTGCTGCTTCAGTCGCATCCTCGAAGGCTTTTGCAAAAGGTATTACGGGTTGATCCGGACCAAGACATCCTGGATCAACTCCAAAAGCAATCATACATACGTTATCGAACGTTAGCCTCAACAGAACATCTTGTAGATCGATAGGACACGAGCTCTCAATCGAAGTCTCAAGAACTGGTAAGAGCCTCTTGTGAACGAGCTCATACAATGATTGGGTGGTTAGTTGTCTGAATTTGGCTGAATGAAACTCGATGCTCGCTGTTTTCCTTTGTCTCTGCCATGTTTCATCATCAGCGTTGAATATCCCGTCTCCTAGGAGGTCTCGAAGGTTTTCTCGGAAGTAAGAACCTTTAGGGAAGACAGAGAAACGGTTTTTGAGAAGATGCTCAACGTTTCTTGGATCGCAAGTAATAGTGCTGTTGAGGCTGCTAAACCAGGGACCTCTGAATCGGAAAGTTCCATTCTGTAGACAGAGAACTTCGGATAGCCACTCATATATGTTTCCTCTGAGACCAAAGGCTAGAGAAGGAAGCATCCCAAGAAACGGCCACACAGGAAGACCCTGGCGTTTCTTCTGACGCAAGGAATGAATTGCGACAAAGGCGAAAAGAGCAATAAGGAGCTCAATAACCTGAATATCCTTCAACAGAAACAGCCTCCGTGAAGCTAGAGGCTCCTGAGAGGAAGAAGAAGAAGAGAAGAAAACGTCATTGAAGGTAAGATTGTAAGAAGTACTAAAATTCATTGTGACAGAGAGAAAGAGAAAGAGCCAATCTCAGAAATGAAGAATCAACAGAGGAATAGAGAGATTAATAACAAAGAAAGTCGTTAGTTAGCTAGTGGGTGAAGAATGTTGCATGAGTTTCTTGTGGGTGACAAAAAACTTTGGCTCTCAGGAGGAATTGGGTTTGATTTGGTGAGCAGAAAAAAGTTGTGTGTCAACTGGCTCTTTGATTCTCGTGTTTATGTGTGTTACTTTTCTTTCACTATAAGTAGGGTTCTTTTGGGGTTTTGGCTATGTGTTTGGGAATTTCAAAGGGTCGAATCTTTGTGGGGGTTTAAATAATTTAATAAAAGGGTTTTAGATTGTGTTTTCGACCAAAATTGTGAGAAAGAAGATGAGAGGTGGGTGGATGGGTAACCTAAATTAATACGATTTTAATATATTTAGCCTTTTTGCTTCCGTCCACGTATGCTTATTATATTAATGAGGAAAATAATGAATTGTATATTCCCAATAAACCAAATAAAATGGAGGGAAATCATTTCTAAAGAAATTGATGATTCTTCATCGGGTCATCTTATTACTATTTTGAATCTGATAAATGGGTTTACTACATGTATGACTATTCTTTCCAAGAAAATAAAATATTAAAAAATAGATGACTAAATTCTTAGGTATTATGAATTGGAAAATTTATTTCCAAAATAGTCAAAAAGTTGATCAAATTGGAATTGATAAATATATCTATTAAAATTTTTAAATCCTATGTATGCCATTAGAATTACATTTTACAATGAACTCTAAAGTTTTAACATAGATACGAACAGAGTCGTACCTCAATATATAAAAAATAAACATTTGCTTCATCTGATTTTTGAAGATATATTAGGGGCATAAATTGATAAATTCGTTTAGGTTTCCCAAATCATAAAATAATTATGGATTTTGATTAAGTAATACTTATTCTGTTTTTTTTTATAGTTGATGTTTTAGGCTTTTTACACATATTAAGAAATTATTAATTGTTTTATTTTATCTAAAACAAAATACAATTTATTACATATTCCAAAATAGTTTAACCAATCACAAATCAATATACAAAATTTTAAAAGTCAAAAATATCAAAAATACAATAAATTTTGCATAGAAATCTTAAAATATCAACTAAAAAAATAATTTTTTTTCTAAAACATCAATTAATAAAGAACAGATGGAGTAAAAAACACATTTAGTATTTTGTTTGATTAAAGAAAATTGGATGTTCATATATTCCTCTAACTTATATTTTTACTTTTATAACATATATATATATATATATAATTTTGGAATTTTACTCAACCATGCAATTGTATTCAGAGTCGTGCAAACGTTAATGAATGTCATAAGGCACTAAATAAATTATCCCAAATCTACAAAACAAAAACATTTATATAAATATACATTATATTCACATTATCATATAACAAACGCAAACAATCTGAAATACAAAACATTATTTTAAAACATTTATTTTTTAAAAAAATGGTTAACTAAGCTGTTTTTCACGTCAATAATCTTTTAAACTTTTAAAAATATTCAAAAGATTTTTTAATAAAGTTTTTTTTAAACTCATAATCATATATATTATGGTTAATATAAAATTTCCACAAGATAATAAAAATCAGAAGCAATCATACAAAATTACAACAAAGATTGGCCAATATCAGCACTAAAAACTTCGTGTAACCACCATAGATAACCACTAGCAACATAAGATTGTCTACGATCTTCCCGCATAACACTTTGCGCTATTTTAATAGCTCCAATGTTCGCAGATATGTGCTCAAATGTTAGTCTTCACGAAGGAGAGACACTAAGATCCAACATAAGATTTATTAATAAAATTTCACTTAGAATTTTAAATTAAGGGGGATTTATTGGAAGGTGAATTTTAATAGATTTAGAAATCTATGAGGATTTCTAAATTCATATAGAATTTAGATTTTAAAATCAAATAAAAGTGAATTTAAAAATCAATAAATTAGATTTTAAATTATACAATGCTTGAATAATCCATGATTTGAATATGAATGTCAAAATCAATGCTTAAATCACAAATGATTTGAATATGAATTTTAAAATCATAAATTGAATAACACATGATTTTGTAACAATTTCTAAATCCATCAAAATCTATTAAAATCCACCCTCCAATAAACTTTCAAATAAAAAAACATCACCAACAATATACAAATCTTTTCTAAAAGTGATGGTATTTTAATTTCAAAGTTATCACAAAAAGTCCTCAAGCTATCATGAAAAAGAAAAAGCCTCTTAAGCATGAAAAAGGCTCAAAAGCACTGATTTTTACGGCCCAATAGTAATAAATGGGCCCAAACAAGGATGATGCAACCATTGAGGGGGCACCAAATGCAGCCATCTTCATCGATGGAGGATTTCAATTCGAGACAAGCTCTCTCTTACGATTCCTGACATTCTTCAGTTGTTTATAGCAATCTTCATAAGAGTGTGAAGCATATAATTTGTAGCAAATAAAGAAAAAATGGCGGCTCTTTTTAACAAATTTCAGCAGGTAAATGAATCCCTTGGTTCTATGTTTGACCATGTCGAATTTTTTGAACCATTTTCCGAGAATTTTCCTTCTCTGGTACGAAGAAAGTTTAAATATTGGGTACGAAGAAAGTTTAAATATTCTGTTAGGATTTATGTTTTCGATTTGCGTGAATTTGTTTGAAGGAATAGATTACAAGTGATGAAATTAGGGTGAAGAGGAATCGTAAAGTTTGGTTTTGGTTCTGATGGAAAATAACTTTACGAAGTTTTTCATTTGATCAATTTGGTGGATTCATGGGATTTGGGGATTTCCAGGCTTTTAGTAAGAGTTTAGGCAATGCTGATTTTTCGTCCTTATTACTTTTACGTTTTGCAGGCTGTTGGAGTTCTTGCCAAGAGTACTACATTTGCTAAGAACCCAAGGCAACTTCAATTTGAAGCAGACGTTAACAAATTGTTCATGTATACAAGGTTTGTTATTTATCTCAGAAGAGTCAAAAGTTCGATTTCTAATATGGATTTGTGTATCATTAGGCTACTGCTTTCATCAAAATCAATAGTCCTTGATTTAGTTTATTTGGCTCTATCGGTTCCTTGTGAATTATCAATCCTTCTTTTATAGACATTTACTGTTTTGCGCTCATGAAAACTAATTGTGTGTAGCTATAATCGGTTGGGACGAGAAGCTGAAGAAGCGGATGCAGAAGAGATCATTGAGATGGCTGGTAAAACCACTCTATCTGAGCAGCAGAAGCAAGTTCAAGAGAACATTCATTACCAAGTTGAAAATTTCTGCTCTTTGATGGATGGGATCCTTCAACCTGAGGTTAGCACGAACGGGTCGGGTTCACAATCGACAAGCCCTCCTCCTCGTCGCAGCGGTCTTACTTTTGCGGTTGGTGGGAGTAATACTTCTCCAGCTGCAGATAAACCCTGTAAGTTTTATACCCTACTTGATTCAATTTATCAACTAATTTTTATTGCTCAATATTTCTCTCCGTTTAGTTATTATTCTCACTGATTCTTCTTCAGCACAGTTGTTCCCGAGACAAAGCCTTTGAAATTTGATGAGGTCTCACAGAGTTTAATGGATCAAATGGGCTATACTCTCGAGATCAAACCATCTGTAATACCACACAAAGATGCTGGTCAAGGTTGTTTCATCAAAGGTGAAGCAGATGTCGGAAACGTCTTAGCCTTTTACCCTGGAGTTATTTACTCTCCTGCTTTCTACAGGTACATTCCCGGGTACCCAAAGGTTGATTCCCAGAACTCGTATCTCATCACAAGGTACGATGGGACTGTAATCAATGCTCAGCCTTGGGGTCTTGGAGGAGAATCTAGGGAAGTATGGAACGGTTCCTACTCCCCAGCGGTCATAACAGACACCAAAACTGCAGAAAACGGGTCAGACAGGTTATGGAAAGCATTAAGCAAGCCTCTCCAAGGTTTGGGTAAAGCAAAAGATGTTCTTGAAAGGAGAAATCCATTGGCTTTTGGTCACTTAGCTAACCATCCGTCAAAAGATATGACTCCAAACGTTATGATATGTCCCTATGACTTCCCGTTAACAGAAAAAGACTTGCGACCTTACATTCCGAATATATCTTTTGGGGATTCTGGAGAAGTAAAGATGAAGAGATTTGGAAGTTTCTGGTTTAAGACAGGGAGTCAAAACGGGTTAGCTGCACCGGTTCTGAAGACATTGGTTTTGGTGGCAACTAGAACATTGTGTAATGAGGAACTATTGCTGAATTACAGACTGAGCAACACTAAGAGACGACCGGAGTGGTATACTCCGGTTAACGAAGAGGAGGATCGGAGAAGATGGAGCTAAACTTCACCACTTCTGTTATATGTTTTTGAAACTTGAAAAAGGCTCTGTATCCTTGAACACACTGATTCCTCGGTTTTCTTTGGTCTTGAAACGCGACGTCGTTTTGCTGAGTTTTTTTTGTTTTATTATATGTTAGTTTTTTTGCCAGACTTCTATTTTACATTGTTTCTATAGAATAAGTATCATTTTACTGAACCAAAATGGTAACTGATTTGATTCAAAATAATATTTGAATGCCTATATTATTCACAATTGTATTATTTTATGAATAACTTTTTGGGATCAAGCATCCAAAATTATAAACTTTGTATTTATTATGGGCTTTGACGTGTTTTATATGTTTCATTGATGAATCGTAGAAAATACTAAATAATTTTCATGGATGTTATTAAGTGAAAATGATGTCTGCACCAGAAAAGTAGTTTGAATTTTCAAGAACTAGAGGTCTATTTACAAAAATTCTGTTGGATTTCTTGTATTTTTAATAGCAAAACGGATACTTTATGTTGTCCAAATGAATTAATTTGTAAGCACAGATAATCTTTTTGGTTGATATATAAATATTTGAAAAAAATTAAAATGCTTTTTTTTTTTTCTTTTCTTCAACATTCCTGCACATTGTAACATAAATGCCTCGTGAGTTAATAAGGTAAGATAGAGGCATGAAGTGAGTAGTACTACATATAGATGACATATAAACACAGAAAGTGAATCTTTATTACGTAACCAAAGTCGTAACATTCTATGTTGATTACTCTCCACATTACATCACAAATCTTACATTACATTAAAAGAATATTATGCAGATGGGTCGTTGCTAATTTCAAGGAGAGAGAGAGCTGTAACAGTAGTGTTTGGTCAATATCTCTTTTATGAAATAATCTTATGAACCGTCGCTTTCTACGCTCGTCTCTGCTTTCTGTTTGGATCCTTCTATTCCACTTCATTGACCAATCACTTCACGATCTCTTATTTTCCATCATTTTTCAATTTCATTTTTTTTGGAACTGTTGTCTTTTTGGTTTATATTAAGGGTATCTTCTTTTATATGTACAATAAACAAAACAAAGGCAACTGTGTAATAATTCCAAAGAAGAAACGGTATTGGAGACATAACACAAGTTGCGTCTGTCTCTCTGCACGTATATTCTCTATTATCTTTTGTCTAACAAAAAGAGATATTGCCCATAAAAAGAGAAACTCATTTTCTAACAAACCTTTCTGTTTTTAATTTTTCATATAAATAAAGAAAACTGCTACTGTTTTATTTATAAGCCACAAATGTATTTTCTTGCCCTTTTTTACACATTCATGATTAGTTTTATGAAAATGATTAAACATGAATAATCAATAAATTCCAAATGAAAACGATATCAAAGACAGAGTATGTTGCGTGTGTACCTTTATCACCGAGTGTAAACAAAAAGAGAAACTTAATTTTCAATTTTATAGAACAGAAAGTGATTTTAGTAATAATTAAGAAGAAAGAAAATAATAAATCTGATTACTTTTCAAGAATTTTGATTTTTATCATGTGTCTTTATCTTATGAATATGGTTACCATCCAGTGAGTCTACAGAGTGTTCTTATCTGTCTCTCAATTCCTTCTCTCTCTCTCAACCGCATTATATAAACTTACAGTCACTTCACATTTCTCACAACAAAAACTCAATTCGGTTTTATGTGACTTTAGATTTAGATAATTTGTATAATTAAAAGAATATGAGACTTTCTCATCATGTGGTGTTCTCTGTTCTTATATTATTTCTTATTCTTGGCTCATCATTAGCAGCAAAGCTATGCAGTGACGGTGAAACCGACGGAGAAGGTGGTTGTTTCCGGTCTAGGGTTTTGGCTGCACAACGAGCTGACCAAGTGAAGGAGCTTCCGGGACAACCACCGGTTAAATTCCGACAATATGCCGGTTATGTGACAGTTAATGAATCACATGGAAAAGCATTGTTCTATTGGTTCTTTGAAGCTACTCATAATCCTGTCAAAAAACCTCTTCTTCTTTGGCTCAATGGAGGTAAACTCATTAACTCTAATCCACTCACTTTTTTTTGTTTCTTACTCACGTCTCGATCTGTTTCTTGGCTAATCGTAATTTTCTTAGTTTATAGACACTAATTTAATTATTAAAACTACTCAAAACTAAAGAGTATAATCATGTGTTTCTTGTGCATTATCTACTTGTTATTGATTTTGAGTTAATACTTGCGCACGCTTTATAATCATATTTTTCTATATATAATTTCTATACTTTTTTGATGATAATGAGTTTTCTTGACCAAAAACCCCAAAAAAATAGGAAATTGGTTAAGGTAGCTATAAATTTACTACCTTGAGTTTGGTCAAAGTTACGTTAAATCTTCATGACATCGATTAATACAGTTGGTATGAAGACTTGGAGTTAAAAGAATCTGATTGTTTAAATGCAGTAATTAATATACATACATGTGTTTTTTATTTATTTATTAATGGTTAGTTTATTATATAACTAGATTCTACAAAAGGTAGGGGTTACAAAAAACAAAGAAGGGTTTCCTTATAAAATCATAATTTTCTTACCTGTAAAAGGTTTCATTTAATTTTTTATATACATGAATATTAAGCTGATTTTTACGTGGATAAATAAAGATGAAATTCAAGTATATATAAAATTCTTTGTATGCATGGAGACAAAAAAGGGTAATTGAGGGAGAATATTAGGTGAACCTTCCTAATAGTAAAGATGTGTCTCATTTTGGCACGATGTCAAAATCAATGAAACCCATCTAGTTTTTATTTTCATCATTATGATGAGATTTTGTTGTGAATTGGTTCAAACTTTAATTATTATTTTGGACGCTTGTAATCATTCCACATGCTTTGTTAGTTGTTACATGATCCTATATAATACCTATATCTGTTGGCTCTTTAATTCTTTTAGACTCCTTTGCTATAAATTATATATCTATTTCCCTTTCATTAGAGATTTTTTGTATGTGATGGATATAAAATTAATGTCGACGTTATAGTTATATATAGTCTCCATAGATTTAGGCTTTTCATGGCTCTCGTGGGCTATAGCTTTACTTTAATATCAAGGCAAAGTTATTAGTATTGACAAAAAAGAGTGATGGCTCTATATATTATTAGGATCTATAGAGAAAAGTCAATTTCCATGAAACTTATAAACGGTCCTTCGGTCCATAATCCATTATTATTCCAAAACATTACACATGGTCCATGCACGTATGCACGCCCTAAAAGTTTCTCTACTTTGTTTTTATTCGTGTGTTTCTTTGATTAAAGCAATTTTTATCATTATAATTAGCAAAGCAACAAAATCCTTTAATTAAATGGACCCTATGCAATAATAACGAATAGAGAGACTAACATAAAGTGAAGCTGTAGGCTTAGATCAACTAAGTTTCATTTAGTAGTACAAATTAGTACGTTATATAAATTAATAAAATATGATTTGATTAGTTACTGTAAATTGAGATGCAATAATGGTAAACATTTATGTATAGGACCGGGATGTTCATCGGTCGGATTTGGTGCATCAGAAGAACTTGGACCATTCTTCCCTCAAAAATCGACTGAGCCTAGTCTCAAGCTAAACCCATACAGTTGGAACAAAGGTATATGTATAGATATATTCATAGCTCTCTTCATATATAATATCTAATTTTATTTGAAAATTTACAATTTAATTACGAATTTTGATGATAAAATGTAGCTGCGAATTTGTTGTTCTTGGAATCGCCGGTTGGAGTTGGATTCTCCTATACTAACACAAGCAGTGATATACGTGAACTCGGCGACACAGTCACAGGTTTGAGTTTGACTATCAATTTTATTAATGAACCATTAGTTTGATTTATGTAAGTAAACTAAAGATTGTGGATGATTAACCAGCGAGAGACTCGTACAACTTCCTCGTCAACTGGTTCAAGAGATTCCCTCAGTACAAGTCACACGACTTTTACATCGTCGGAGAAAGCTATGCCGGTAATTATTTTTAAAAAAGCTAGAAATTCACAACGACGTCGTTTGAAATGTGACTAATTATAATAACAAAATAATTAAATGTGTTTTCATGGAATTAGGCCATTACGTTCCTCAACTTTCGGAGCTCATTTACAATGAAAACAAGATTGCGCCAAAGAAAGATTTCATTAATCTCAAGGGTTTAATGGTCAGAGATATTCTTAAATCAATGAATAATTACTTAATAAATTTCACTCACGATCTAGTGATTTTGATAATGAATTTGATTTATATATACAGCTAGGAAACGCGTTATTAGACGACGAAACGGATCAAAAGGGAATGATAGATTACGCATGGGATCATGCAGTGATATCAGATGGATTATACAAGAAAGTGAATCAAAATTGCGACTTCAAACTAGAACATGTGTCCAAGGAATGTAATGATGCTTTAGATGAGTATTTTGATGTATACAAGATCATTGACATGTACAGTCTCTACGCTCCTAAGTGTACCCCAACCACCAAGAACTCTTCAACTTCTTATTCAGTCGCCGGAAACCGCCTACTTCCCTCAGTTCGAGGCGTATTCCGACCCCGTTTCATCTCTAACAAAGTAAATATTCCATCTTTTCGTACTTATATAACATTTTAATTTGAATGAACTGGTTATGAACTTATTACTGATTACATGCAGGAGGGATGGAGGAAAATGGCGGCTGGATACGATCCATGTGCATCGGAGTACACACAAAAGTATTTGAACAGAAGAGATGTTCAGGAGGCACTTCACGCTAATGTCACTAACATCTCTTACCCTTGGACTCATTGCAGGTATTATTATTATCTTCAGTCTGGTTTTTGGTTTGGTTTTAATTTGAATTACATCTTAAATCCATTAATGCTTGATTATTTACTCTGTTGCAGCGAAACGATCTCATTCTGGTCTGACGCCCCTGCTTCTATGCTTCCTACCATAAGAACACTTGTTTCTGCCGGACTACGTGTATGGATTTTTAGGTATTACACTTACTCTTTGGCTTCTAATTCATATCTATATAAGAACTTAAAGGAAAGTTAATTAGAGATAACTGATTCAAATGTTTTGGTTTAAAAAGTGGGGATACAGATGGAAGAATCCCAGTGACTGCAACTAGATACTCATTAAAGAAGCTTGGTCTTAAGATTGTCCAAGATTGGACACCTTGGTACACCAAACTACAGGTTTACTTCAAACTCACAAACTCTTAAATTTCATCTATATATGTAAGTTTGTGATTGACTCTGAAATAATGAATCGTTTTGTTACATGCCGTTAATAAAAAAAGGTCGGCGGATGGACGGTGGAGTACGACGGGTTAACGTTTGTGACGATAAGAGGAGCAGGACATCAAGTTCCAACATTCAAACCTAGAGAAGCTCTTCAGCTTGTTCATCATTTTCTAGCTAATAAGAAACTTCCTACTTTCCCATTTTGATATTTTAATTCTCTACCACATAGATATGTCATTTTTATGTAATTCTTAAGAAAATAATAATCAGATTTGAGTACTACAGGCCATTAGAATTGTACATATGGTCTAAAACTTTCATACCTTGGGTGATATAGTTTACCAAAAAATTCTAATGATAAACCAAATTTATCAACAATGTAGCAGAACTTATAAATAGTTTTTTTTTTTTTTTGTCCAACATAACTTATAAATAGCTAAATACAAAGTAATGAAAATCTGAATATTTTCATTAAAATCACATCATTGTATTTATTTTTGATAATTGTCAGCTAAAGAATTATACAAAGGTAATTTCTTTTTTGAAAAATGACGGCGAGAGAGGACTCTAGGGTTTTGACGGGAATTGAGGCGGAAGACAACATGTCTGACGTCAGAAATAGAGGACGGACACCGGACCTTTCGTCCTCGTCGAGTGCGATGGCTCCAGTTGCAAGCAACGTGGATGATTCAGTGCTGACAGATGGTAGTGCGGGTAAAGAGTTGATGACGGTTGAGGGAGATTTAGCTTGGAAAATAGGGTTGCGGATGAAACCATGCTTGACGCAGGTGAACGAGAGAGGCCACTCGTCTCACATCCAACATGGTCCCCAACTATTAATGTTCATTCGAATGAATTAATTGGAGAGGAAGGAAGGGCTGATGCAGCAATGTTCGAAACTTGTGTTAGAGATCCGACACCGCCTGCTCCATAGTAGGGATTGAAAGTTGTGGAGACTAATGTGAGTGGTAGTTTGATCCCTGTGAAACGTGTTCCTAATTCCCTTGTTGATGAAAGGGTCCGAGTGGAGTTTCCGAATGGGCGTGATGGAGTACTTCGGAGGAGTGTTAATATTGCGGCGATGACTAGGAAGCTTTATGAGTTTTGGAACCCGCAGGGATTGATGGTGGTGATTGATCTACCTCGTAATTTGTTTCTTGTCCGATTTGGGTGTGAGAATGACTATCATAATGCTCTAAATGGTGGTCATTGGAGAATTTTTGGTAGTTACCTCATGACACAAGCATGGACTCCAAGTTTTGATCAAAGTCATAGTGATATTCATACGACTCCAGTTTGGATTCGTATTGATCGTTTACCCATGAGTTACTATCATAGTGCACTTTTGATGAAGATTGCGAGTGGTATAAGGAAGCCTATACAGATTGATGAAGCTACGTCAAATTTCCGTCGTGGTCACTATGCAAGAGTATGTGTGGAGGTCGATCTTTCTAAACGACTTAAGGGTTCAATCTTGGTTAATGATGATCGATTTTTTGTATCGTTTGAAGGTATCTCTTCTATTTGTTCTAGATGTGGTATCTATGGATATGCCACTCATACGTGTCCTCAAGGTGTTAAGGAGATGAGAACCGGGGTAAATTCTGACTCTCAAGTAGCTTCGTTTGAGGAGACAATGCTGGTAAATGACCGTAGAGTTATGAAAATACTACGCGTAATACAAGGGGTAATCCGGGTTCATCCATGTTGTGTGATGCAGAAGGTTTTACTAAGGTTACAAGAGGAGCTCGCAAGCAAGTTAAAGTTTCAAGTTCGAATGGGATGGTGGGAGATAGTTCTCCAAATATTTTAGTCTCTAGCGAGATAGTTAATCTGGTTGTTGAGTCGGGAGAGATGGAGATGAGCTTTGATGCTTAATAAGTTGCCCCGACGTTCCATTTGTGTGCGTGGATGTTTTCATTTATAATGATTAATAGTATTTTTTGGAATTGTCGAGGGGCAAATAAACCTAATTTTAGACGATTTATTCATTATCTTCTTCAGAAGTTTAAGACAGACATTGTGGCTTTATTTAAGACTCATGTGGGTGGTGTTAATGCGCATCGTATCTGTCGTGGTTTAGGCTTTGATCAGTCTCATAGAGTTGATGCTGTTGGTCAAAGTGGTGGTATTTGGCTTTTGTGGTGGGATGGTTTGGGTTCTATTGATGTCCTCGAGTCGAATGAGCAATTTGTCCACTTTCGGGTGGATATTGGGGGGGGGGAGATTCTCCATATTATCGCGGTTTATGCTGCTTCATCTGCAGCTCATCGTAGGGTTGTTTGGGACCTTCTACGAGAGGTAGTTAATTATGTTACTGAGCCATTGATAGTAGGTGGTGATTTTAATTCGATTGTATGCCTTGATGAGAGGATTAGAGGCAATGGCAGGTTATCTAGTGACTCATTGATCTTTGCGAGGTGGATTAATGATTGTGCGCTTATTAACATGTGTTTTTCTGGAAATCGTTATACATGGAGGCGTGGTAATGAAGCACATACTTATATTGCAAAAAGATTGATAGGGTGTTGTGTTCGGCTTCAGCTCAGCTTAAGTGGTAGGGAGCTACGGTTCGTCATTTACCTTTTCTCTCCTCGGATCATACTCTGCTTTTTATTCATCTGTGTCCGGATGAAAGTATGGATCCAAGACGTCGACCCTTTCGCTTTGAAGCTGCATGGTTGAAACATTCAGGGTTTCAGGAGTTGGTAGCTAATTCTTGGGATCGTTCGGTTTCTACACCTGTGGCTTTGAAGACTCTTTAAAGGGTATTGAAACAGTGGAATAGGGAGGTCTTCGGTGATATAAACAAATGGAAGGACTCACTTCTTTTAGTGATTACCGAGGTGTAGGAGAATATTGATATGGCACCATCAGATGCGTTGTTGACACAAGAGGAGGATTTAATTAAACATCTCGATGTTGTGTTGGAGCAGGAGGAGCTTGTGTGGTTTCAGAAATCCCGGGAGAAATGGTTTTGTCTTGGAGATCGTAATACTTCTTTCTTTCTTTCACACTTCCCCTATTGTCCGACGTCGCATAAATCGTATTGAGGCTTTGAAAAACAATGCGGGTTCATGGGTTTCGGACCATGAGTCGTTAGAAAAGATGGGTGTGGATTATTATAAGCAACTTTACTCTTTGGCCGATGTGAGCAGCGTTTCTATCTCTCTTTCGAAAGGGGGATTTCCCGAATTTTCTTTAGGTGATGTAGCGCTTCTTTCTCGACCTTTTTCCTCGGAGGAGGCTCATCAATCCATTCGTAGTATGGAAAAGTTTAAGGCTCTTGGTCCAGATGGATATCAACCAATTTTCTACCATGAATGCTGGAGTGAAGTGGGACCTTCAGTTGTTCATTTTGTGTTGGATTTTTTTGCAAAAGGTCAACTTCATGACTGTTTAAATGATGCCCTTGTTGTTCTTATTCCAAAAGTTAGCAAACCCGAAGCTATTTCTCAGTTTAGACCTATCGGACTGTGCAATGTCATCTTTAAGATTGTAACTAAGGTGATGGTGATACGCCTCAAGAAGGTCATGCCGAAGTTGATTGGGCCCGCTCATGCAAATATTATACCGGGATGTCTTAGTAGTGAAAATGTTGTTGTCGTTCAGGAAGTTGTACACTCTATGCATCATAAGACTGGGAGGAAAGGGTGGATGTTACTAAAACTATATCTTGAGAAAGCCTATAACAAAATGCGATGGGATTTTTTGGAGGATACATTGCTGGACTTAAATCTTTCAGGGAACTGGAAGACGTGGATTATGCAGTCTGTATCGGGTTCGTGGATGTGTCTGCTTTACAATGGAGAGATGACAGAATCCTTTCCTCTTTTGCGGGTTACGCCAAGGCGACCCGCTCTCACCTTACCTTTTTGTGTTATGTCTAGAACGTCTATGCCATCTTATCAATGCGGTAGTTTCTTCTGGATATTGGAAATCGATATGGTTGTCACACATATATTTCACATATGATCTCATCCTCTTTGCAGAATCTTTTGTGCATCTGATTCAGGTTATTCGTGGTATCTTGGATCAGTTTTGTGCTGCTCCAGGTGAGAAGGTAAGCTTGGAGAAATCCAAGATTTTCTTTTCAGCAAATGTTTTTGCTGATCTTGAGGAACGTATTAGTGCAAGAAGCGGCATTTCTACAACTAATGACCTTGGTAAATATCTCAGGATGCCGTTACTCCAAAAGCGAGTAAACAAGGATACTTTCTGGGGGGTTCTTGAGCGTGTTTCGTCAAAGCTAGCACGTTGGAAGAGTAAAACTTTGAGTCTAGCAGGACGGATAACTTTAACAAAGTCAGTACTATCTACTATCCATGTGCACTCGATGAGTACAGCTACGTTGCTACATTCGACTTTGAACTCGTTGGATCGTATCTTGCGTACATTTATTTCGGGTGGGAGTTTGGACTCTAAGAAGATGCACCTCTTGAGCTGGAAAAAATTATGCCGTAAGAAGAGTGATGGTGGTCTCAGATTGCGTATGGTGTGTGATATGAATCGCTCACTTTTCGCTAAACTTTGATGGAGATTATTGAAGGATAATACAAGCTTATGGGCGGTGCTTTTACGTGCCAAATATAAAGTTACAGATGCCTCGGATGTTGCCTGGCTAACTTGCAAAACAACTTGCTCATCAACTTGGCGGAGTATCCGAATTGGATTATCGGAGGTTGTTATACTGAGATTACGTTGGGTCCTTGGTGATGGGAAGAAGATTAAGTTCTGGATGAACATGTGGCTACTTGATGAGCCCCTCCTTGACTTAACGACATTAAGTTTGCCTTTGGAACTACATGACTTACGAGTTTGTGATTTTTGGATTTCAAGTGCGAGTTGGCTTCGTTCGAATATTGACCCATATTTCCTGGAGGAAATTCGACTTTTGTTAGGTGCTTATGTTGTTGATGAGGTTACAGGTTCGACTGATAGATTTGCATGGCAAGGTACAGCAGATGGTAATTTTACAGTAACCTCGACTTTTTCTTTGTTGATTCGTGATACTACTCTGAGGCCGACTATGGGCCGTCTTTTCGATCGAATTTAGGTATGAAAGTTCTCGAATGTGTACGAGTATTCCTTTGGCTGGGAGTTAACCAAACTATACTCATAGATATGGAACGTCAACGCCAACATCTCTCCAGTTCATGTATTTGTCAAGTTTGTAAAAGTGCAGAAGAAATAATCTTACATGTATTGAGGGATTGCCCAGCCATGGAAGGGATTTGGCACCGGGTTGTTCCAAGACAAAAGTTGGATCGCTTATTCTCACAACCAATGCTACAATGGGTTTTTGAGAATCTCGGTGATACTAAGAGGTATGAGGTTTATCCTTGGTCTATTTTCTTTGCCATGGCTATATGGTGGTTGGAAGTGGAGATGTGGGAATGTGTTTGGATCTACTGACCGTTGTAGAGATCGGATAAAGTTCCTTAAGGATTTGGCTAGGAAAGTTGATAATGCCAACCACATCAGTCCAAACATAGGCAACAATTTACGAAGTGTAGAGAGGAGAAGGAATTGGAAGCCGCCCACAAGCGGGTGGTACCGATTGAATACTAATGGAGCTTCTAGGGGAAATCCCGACCTAGCTACAGCTGGTGGGGTTCTTCGTGATGAGAGAGGTGATTGGCAAGGCAATTTTGCCGTGAACATTGGTATTTGTACTGCACCTCTAGCGGAGCTTTGGGGTGTTTATTATGGCTTGTTTTTGGCATGGGAGAAGGGAGTGACACACTTGGAGTTGGAGGTAGACTCTGAGATGGTGGTAGGTTTCCTTACAAAAGAACTGGACAGTCCAAGTTTTACGTATGTATCGAGAAGCTAATCGTCTAACCAACGATTTAGTTAATGATGCGTTTCTTATCATTGCTTTGATGTTATTCCGGATTGTGTCCGAGTTTTGTTGGACGAGGATGTTGTTAGCTCATCTCATTCTCGAATTATTGGTTGTAACACTTTTTTGTTTAGTTGAATAAGAATGCGAGCTACGCTCCCATCCCACGACCAAAAAAAATCTAAAGAATTATACACTACACATTTTTACAAAAAGAAAAGAAACAACCACAATTTTATATCTTTATTTATGTACAGAATCGCACGTAAGGAAGGGGTTCAAATTTCAAAGTATTGTTATTGGTTAATTACGCGTAAGTCCTTGGCGGAGTCTATCGCAATCAACGAGATAAGCGAAGCCATAAGCGAGATTTATAAGAGTAGCCTCGTGAAGCTCCTGATAAACCGTCGCTGTCGCATCCGTTGAGAAGAAAACCCTGTATCCCTTAACAAACGCGTCACGCGCCGTCGTCTCGCAGCACAGATTCGTCATTACTCCAATCACGATCACTTCCTCCACACCAAACTCGACCAGCTTTACCTGCAGGCGCGTTTTGTGAAACGCACTGTAAGTGCTCTTCTCCACAATTTCGTCTGGTTTTTTGACCTGACGATCGATTTCCGGGATAATCTCGGAGTCGGTGGTTCCGTCGAGGATGAGATCACCGTTCCACCACTCGGCGAGCATACCGCTGAGGTCGGTAGGGGATTTGTGAATGTGGCGCGTGAAGATAACAGGGATTGAGGCGCGTCGACAGAGGTCGATGGTTGTGAGAGCGTTGTGGAGAATTGGTTTGGCCATGGAGGAGAAATAGTTCTGCATATCGATAACGAGAAGAGCTGCTTTTTGAGGATTTGGGTCTCGCTTTCTCATCTCGTACTTTCTCGATGCTGAGGAATCCATTTTTGTCGATGAAGATAGAAACTCGTGATCGGTGCAGAGAAGATATTTGGGAACGAAACCGTGTATGGAGACTACTACACTCACTAGATGCTTCTACGATTACGGGTTCAATTTTAATTGGGCCGAATGAGATCTATTGGGCCTAGCCCACGTCTGAAGTTCTTGATCCGTGTATGAAGTAAGTGTACTTGCTTGCCTCTGTTATTGCAAAATGTGCAAATTCAATTTGGTTCCTTGACTATCAAGAACATTGATAGATAAATGCTTCTTTTCAGGCATAATTCAATAAGCATATTTGTTTGCTGTTGTATAGTTATATTAATCTATATCGTTACATATATAGATGAACATAGATATATGTATCAGGCCTCTGTTTCTTCATCTTTTAGGTTGGATTGAACAGCTTCCACAAATTGTAGTAACAATGCTCCCATGAAGTACCATGTAACTCCGGCTAATAAAGTCTGCTGCCATGGGCTGTTAAGTAAGGATAAAGCTAACGAGCCACCGATATGGTCTTTGAGCTCCGAGGCAGCTCTATAGCTGGCTTGGTAATAAACCAGGGATGCTGCTATTGTACCTATTCCAAGTGGGAATGTCTGTATCCGGAACTGTCTTTTATATTCTCTTTTACTAGTATGTTTCTCATCTAATGAAGTTTTCTTACGAGTCACTTTGGGAATCGAGTTAGTGTTGGAACTGTCGTTTCTTGATGAAGGAAGAGCTAGGTTTGATGGAGTCCAATAATCTTCTCCGACCACTTTAGCTGATCCTTTTGCTTTGGTTTTCCTGCTCTTTTCTGCTTGTTTCATTGCTGCCACAGCATCTTGAAGCTTTTTGATATCTGGATCAACTGTTTGTTTTCGTTTGGTAAAAGTTAGACTCATGTTTGATTCTGGACTCAATGGTTTTGTGTATGGTGATGATCTCCAGTATAGCCAATTGGAAATAGATCTAATTGCCTCTACTGCACTTATCCTTGCTTCTGTCTGCAAACAGCCCGACACAACTACTTAATATCTGACAGGTAAGTTAATAACTTGGCTCAAATTACAATGGATATAACTCACCTGAGAGCTCTCACTAGTGGTTTTGCTCATAGTTTTGGCGTATCTCTCCTGAAACTTCTTGACATCAACAAATACGTTGGAGACTCGCTCCCCAGCCGTGTTTCCAACTCCGATCCGCACTTTGCCTCGGGGTTGTTTTGACATAAGGAACTCCAATGGCGCAAGGTCAGATCTCTCCACCATCCTGCACATCTCATAAAGAATCAGTAACAATTGTGCATATCATATATAGAGAGAGATTGGAATCTGAGGCAGTAGTGGTTATGTGATTACGAAATACAGTCTATTGGGCAAGCTTCAATGGCCTCTTTGATTGTGGATTCAGGATCAGCCCATTGAGCAACCACCCTTGCTCTCCCATAAGCGGTCTCGATAGCAAATGTTTTCTCTGCACACAAAGCACACTTCAAGCAACCAACGCACTTGACCTCATCAACAAACACAGCTCGTTGCTCTGTTTCTGATCCACACCAAACCGAGTACATCGGTTTCCCAGTGTAGCCTCTGAGTTCTTCCAGTTTTGCTTGCTCCTACAACAATAAAATTCAGATTTACTTGGCACAGCCTTAGGCAAAAACTACAAAGATCAAAAGAACCAATAGACGAGTAACAAACCTTATCATATGCTTGGCGAGAGATGGGATCAGAAAGAAGCTTATAAGCCTCATTAAGGATGATGGACATGTCGTGACCCGGAACTCCTGCAATATCAGGATGACAACGTTTCTGCAGCGCACGGTATGCTGCTTTGATTTGAGACTTATCAGATCTTTGGTCTATACCCAAGAGGTCGTAAAGATCAAAGTCTGTGATAGAAGATGATGATGAAGTGGCTCTACACTTGAGCTTGAAAGGTGATCTAGTGGTAAATAGCTTCTGAGATGTGGTACATGGCCAAGTAGCAGCACTTGACGGAAGAAGAGTCGTCGGAGTAAGAATCGTTGGCGACATTTTCTCGTCTTCTCTGTTCCGGATGGTGGATGAGTTAGAGATGGGACATATGTTGACAATATTAAAACCACAAAAAAAAAAAAAAAAGTTATCGAAAATATCTACAAGCAGTTTTATTTTTTTTCCATCTCGCTTGGAAGATATTTATTTTGGGACTGAAAACGAAAGTTCCAAGTTGACTGATAGTTTTTAGTTTTTTACGCTACAACGAAGGGTATTATTATGAATATAAATTATGTAATAAATGTTGGAAAGAAAATTCTTGAAAGCAGACAAAATGTTTATTGGTGGAAATAAAAATAATTATACTATTATCCATCTATAGAAATGAAAGTTTAAGGTTGTGGATCATTTTATCATAACAAATGATCAGAAAGTTATTTTAATTACAAAGAAAATATCCAAGATCCAATACAGTTATCATCATAATCGTCATCATTTTTTCAGGTAAATCCCAAATAAGAGTGATCCCTTCCTAAATATTTTAATCGAGAAAATAAATTAGAATATCAATAAAAAAAACATTTCTTAAAAAGAATTGTATATACGGTGTCAAATTCTTAAACATCATTGTTCCTATATACTATTGCTAAGCTTTTTTAATCTGGGGGCTTGTATGTCTCACCTAATGGTTTAGACATATAGAATTCTAAAAAAAAAAAAGGAAATTGTATATACTAGAAAAACACTGTTTATATTAGGAGAATATATACATACTGGCTTTGAGTCTTCGAATGGACTTTTCAAAGTATCCATTAGGTTTAGACCCACAAAAGATTCGCCGATAGCTTACAATTTTCATTCTCTTTATCTTTCGTCTAAATCTAGCTGGCTTAGCAAAAAGTTTGAAAATAAATTTTACTGTTAAAATAAGCTTTTGCTGATGACACTTTCTAAATTGTCTATATGATTTTGGATTAGTTGACGGCTGTTTTTCTAAGAATTCTAATAGATGCATTTTGTTATCTTTTCAAGTTTTCCAAACTACTGCAGTAGGCCTGGGCCAATATACATGTGTAGGAATCGGTAGGGATCCTTTTAACGGCACAAATTTTGTTGCCTGCTTGGAGAAGTTCTTCGTTGATCCTCAGACAGAAGGTCTTGGATTCTGGACTCTATAATTAAACTTCTTTCATTTCACTTATCTTATATTTTCTTCTTCGTATAGAGTCATTGTTTCCTTACAGTCACGTGCCTTTAAGATGTAGTATAGATCACCAATACTTACCTGATTTATCCCATGACTACTAGTTCTTTTGTATGTGGAAGAAATCGGTTTGTTTGCTCAAATTACCTTTTTATTTTTTAATAGTGTGGCCTTTTTACCGATATTCAGTTGGTAATTCACCAAATTCGCTCTGTTTTGTAGAGTAGTGAATTACTTCAGAATTTGTTTTGTAACTATGAAAGAATTGACATGTTTTCAAGTATCACTCTCATTGGAGAAATCGGTGCTACTGCAGAAGAAGATGCCGCTGCTTTGATAAAGGTTCTAAAATAAGCGTTAATGTTTCTAGATGATCGTGACTAAAAACAACTTGTTGGTTTCTAATCGAACAGGAAAGTGGTACAGACAAGCCTGTAGTTGCTTTCATTGCTGGACTCACTGCACCACCTGGCGTCGAATGGGTCATGCACGAGGTAAATAAACCTTTCTCAGCTCTTCCATTCATCCAATGCTTTCTACTAAAACCCTGAATTATATCTTGTACTGAGTGTTTTTTCTTCTGGATCAATGAAGCCATTGTTTTTAGGGGCAAGGGCACGGCTCAAGACAAGATAAAGAGCCCACAAGACGCAGGAGTGAAGGTGGTTGAGTCACCGGCTAAAATCGGTGCAGCAATGTTTGAGCTGTTCCAAGAAAGAGGTCTTTCGAAGTGAAAGTTAATTAATATTTTACAATACGATGAGATGTTTCAGGAATCAACCTCACTAATAACAACAATTTGCAAAGAGAAAAGGAAACCACAAAATATTATTTTTGCCATGGATGATGAACATTTTTGGAGTTGTATTTTCTCACTAGAAGATAAGTCGCTTTCTATGCCATTCCATTTTTAAGCTTATTAAAATTGGGTCTCTCTGTTATTCTCTTTGTCTTATGTTTCCTTAACAAGAAATGATTCACGAAATTCATCTTCCTTTGCGAATCACAAAGTCATTGCTTTCAAATCATAAATCATTCATATTAGAGAACTAGCTCGTGCTACTTTACAGTTACAGCGGGAAGAGATCTTCTTTTACGTAAAACGTGTTATAAGAAATTGTAAACATAAACATCAATATATTACTATATGTAAATCTATAGATTAAAATAAGAAAAAATAATATATATATATATATATTACTATATATTTTACTTTTTGTAAAATAAAAATTTTGACTAATGAATTAAGATCTTTTTTCCTGTTTGTGCACCAGAGACCCTTAATAAAGTAGAGTCGGGCCTCCTTGGCTACGTTTCTTTACTTGTCAAGTCCATTTCTGTATTTTTTGTTAGTCTAAACTCCATTCTCTTTTGCTAGTTAGAGTTCTTTCTTATTTTTATATTTTCACTGTGTGATATTCTATTTTATTGTTTTCAATTGAAAAATACTTTTTTCTATGAGAAAAAAAAAACTATACTTAGTTTTAATTCAGTGAAAACAAACTATTTGACAACTGTTCTAATAATGACATTTAAGCGAAACATGATTGTTAGTTAAAAAAAGAGAAGAGAGAAGATTGGGTCCTAGTTAAGTTAATAATCTACTCCTATTTTTTAAGGAAAAAAGAGAAGAGAGAAGATTGGGTCCTAGTTAATTAACGATAAGGTTGTCTTAAATTACAAGATGGTAGGTAATCCACTCAATCTCCATTAAAACGCTGACGTCAGATGATACCATCTCATTATGCAAAGCATGGAGTTGTCATACGTTTTACTTTATCTGTCTAATACTTAAATTTGCCTCTGAAAACAAAAATCAAGACAGTCAATTGTTACATTATTTTATACGTATGTGTTGAAAAGACGAAAAAAGAGTTGGACCCAAGTCTTCCTGTTTAATCATTAGTTTCCAAATATAGAAAGTATAACATGTTTCTTGTGAGTCTCTGACAGAACAGACGAGACGACTGACGATTTCTGTCTCTGCTTCCTTAATATTCTTGTGACCCAATTTCAAAAGATATGACTTTACGTTATAATTTTGTACCGGATGATATCAGATAATTGCTTCAACCATTAATTCTGTTCAACACGTTTTTCAATTACCAAGTCATTATTTACTTATGGGCCAATGATCTAATCACAGCCACTCACATATATTTGTTACAACTCACAACCATGCCATTTAAACAATTTAGTATATTCATATATAGATATATATATATATATATATATCACGAGAATATTTCCTTATAATCTAATGTATGGATACTGCTGATAAATTTTTTTAGCAATCTTTTGTTTCTTTTGTTGATTGGTTTTCGTATGTGGCATTGTTAGAAAATTAAAATTTGAATAATAACGTCAAGATTAACCTTGGACATCCAAGTACCCAAATACCATAGAGTCAGTTTTTTTTTTTGAGTTCACTGATATAAAATCCATTAGGATATATATATATATATATACATATTTGTATAAATTAAGTTTGGTAACATTTGGGTTGGGTTTTGAATTGGTAATTTATTAAGGATTGAAATAGCAACTCTTATTTTATTCAGTTTTCTAGTTTCCCATAATTTACCAAAAATATAAAGAAACTTAACATGCTACCCGTAATACATTTTGCCTAGCTTTCTTGTTTTCTTATTATTTTTGTAACTAGTTTGTTAATAAAATTAAAATTATACAAAATCAGTACTACCATGCTTTGTAATTTAGGGTGATGATGATAATCATAAAAATCACAATACAGGCGAGGGAGCTTTGGTAAGAAAAATAAAAAGTCATTTTCAAATATTGTTACACTTTGTCCTTTCCCATTTGGCTACTCTCTCTTTTGCCTTTTTTCTTTTTTGGTAACTTTTATTTTCCTTATTACATTTTTCATTAACTTTCTATTTTTGGATTTTGTTCGGAGTTACATCATGCATGGCAGAGACATCAAATAAATAAGTAGTTGGAGATTTTACTTAAACGGATATTCTCTGCTTAAGAAATTACCAATACTGCCATTACATATTCCTAAATACAGCTTGGAAATTTTAATTAGTAACTAAGTTTAATACCTTAACTTATACTTTATTTCCTTTGCATAGTTTTAAATATTAGGCATAACTAATTTTAGTTTATTTACAAAAACATAAATTAAGATATATTATACGTTTCACATATACAAAATGATCCCAAAATAAAAAAGTGTAAAAATTATACATACTTTCAGTAACCATTAGAAGAATTAACATATAACACACATACACATACATATAGATATATACATTCACAGAGATTATACTTGCTTGGTGACGATGATACATGATCTACCGCATACTGCAGTAACAATAAAAACCCTAAAAAATGTTGATATTAAAAAGGTCAGCCACTTGCACTGCCTAATCTTATATACATGTAAGAAATCATAAGAAAAAAAGTGAATGAAAGTATAAATTGGTGAGCTGAATCCACACGCCACACACAGAGTTGTAGAAAAGGAGAAAGTGTAATTAAGCATATATATATCTCTTTCTCATTAATCTCTCTCCTATTTGGTTGTCATCAAACCCTCATATATTCTTCATCTTCATTTTCAGATCCCAAAGAACTCAAACAAAAGTACTTCAAAAGACTCTCTTTCTCCTTCTCTCTAGATCTCTATAAATATATATATATATATATACTAGCTCATTATATTCACACGCAGACAGCTCATAGTTTTCTCTCTTTCAATCTCCTTTCTAATTCACAAGATTCAAGATTCAAACACCATCCTTGAAATGAATCCTGTAACTAATTTTAGGGTTTCAGATTCTTCTTGTTGCTCTCTTTAAAAAGATTTTGTTATTGTAATTAGGGTTTCATTTTAGTTGATCTATAGCTTTGATACATTTGTCTCAGGAAGAAGAGGAAAACAAGAATAAGAGGAAGAGAGGAGAGATGGGTAGAGGAAAAATAGAGATTAAGAAGATCGAGAATCAGACAGCGAGGCAAGTAACCTTCTCTAAGAGAAGAACTGGTCTTATGAAGAAGACTCGTGAGCTCTCTGTTCTCTGTGATGCTCACATCGGTCTCATTGTCTTCTCCGCCACCGGAAAGCTCTTTGAGTTCTGCTCCGAACCCCACAGGTTTACTTCTTTTCCTTCTCTCTCAAATTAGGGTTTCAGAGATCTATACATACATGTGTAATGTATGTATTCATCTAATTAATGAGGAGATGAAAGCGAGAGATATAGTTCGTGCTTGTGAACAAACAGTTTTCATCATTAGTTTCTGAAGTAGCAGGTATCATGAGTAAGATTTAGAATTTAATTTGGACCAGAAGTTAAGAATCTCTCGTACAATATATATTTATTCTTACGATATATAATTTGTATATATGTGAATATAATCATTGTTTATTCAAATGGGTCAAATTCTAGATTTTCTACACCTGCCATAACAAAGAGATCTTTCTGCAAAAATATTTGACATTTCTTGATCCCACTTTATGTACGTAGTATAATGTGCTATTGTGCTTAATGTATATTTACAACATATTTATTATATATGTATTTTTGTTAATAATTCGATGAATTAAGTACAGTTTTAAAGGTCTGTTGATTAGAAGTTTAGATCTAAGTTAGTCGAATATGAACCAAGAGACAATTAGCCTAACAATGAAGAAGGCATACTAATTATATAATAGCTAACTCTAAGACCTCTTATTTTTGTTTCCGGTAAAATGTTTGGCCAAAATATACATCATATATATACACTTGAGAATTTTATATATTATCTGAGTGTTTGTGTTCCTCTAATGATTGTTGAAGTCTTGAAGTTGTAAATTAAGACACTAAATAATTTAATGACATCTTATAATTGGCAATATGTAACAGAATGCCTCAACTCATTGAACGATACTTGCAGACCAACGGATTGAGACTTCCTGATCTTCAAGACGACCGGGTAATATATATACGCATACTTATTCGTGTGTAAAATTCAAAACAACATACATAATATTTTCAAAATGTATTAATCATTTGGTTTTTTTTGTGTATATGTTGTGTATATATAGGAGCAATTGTACCATGAGATGGAATTACTTAGAAGTGAGACATGTAAGCTTGAGCTTCGTCTGCGTCCGTACCATGGACATGACTTAGCCTCCATTCCTTCACACGAGCTTGACGGACTCGAACAACAACTCGAACATTCTGTCCTTAAAGTCCGCGAGCGTAAGGTAGTATTCTAATATATGCTTATAACAATGATATAAACTACATTATGTTTGATCATTTTTTCTATCTCTATTGTTAATATATTGAAGAACGAGTTGATGCAACAACAGTTGGAGAATCTAAGCAGAAAGGTCACTCTCTCTAATCACTCCTTTTTAAACTCTCATGTCCTCTAATTGAAAAACTTTATAATGATCATTATCCCTTATCGTATATTTGTTATATGCATATAATCAGAGGCGCATGTTAGAAGAAGATAACAACAATATGTATCGTTGGGTATGTCATGAATTGTAATGGATGTTAATTTGTTTATTATCACATTTTCGATGGAATGTTCACTTTATTTTATATATACTTGATGTTTATTGCAGCTTCATGAGCATCATGCAGCGATTGAGTATCAACAAGCTGGGATAGAGACAAAACCAGGAGAGTATCAACAGTTTCTAGAGCAGTTTCAGTACTATAATAATGATCATCAACAACAACAAGAACCAAACAGTGTTCTTCAGCTTGCTACACTTCCATCTGAGATTGATCCTAATTACCATCTCCAGCTTGCTCAGCCTAATCTCCAAAACGATCCAACGCCCAATGTTCAATAATCCTCATGATTAATGCAATCCACTCTTTCTCTATATGGACAAACACATGTCTGAGTCTTTTATGACCTATAATTTTATTAGCCAGTGCTTTGTTTTGTGTGGACATGGATCCTTGTTTGAACTACTATTCACTTGAGAAGTATGCATATTAATAATCTTAATTATAACATTTTATAATCATTATCAAACATTTTCCATATTAGAGATCAACTGTTTAGGTAAACACAAATGTGTTCCATAACTATTCTTAGAACTTCGCCGCCAAAGAATGATGAAAAAAAAAAATGAATTTAGCTGAGGAAATTTGTTATGTCTATTACGGATTTAGACTGAAAAAAGATTGCATGGATTCAGAAAAATATTGATCATATATAATCCCGAAAAGAACTCTTATAAAAACACTTGACTAATTTGACAAATCAATAACAATTACAGAGGAAACCGAGGACTATCAAGGAGATTTAGAAGAATAATCTTCTTCTTCTTCCTTCCTTCTTGATCTTTACTCTGTTTCCGACAACCATCATCGTCTAGAGCCCAAAAGCAAAAACTTAATTTTCTTAATCCATGGCCGGAGGAGCTTATATAGCCGCAAACGGCCATGGAGCCAAGAAAGAAGACCGTATAACAGCTTTTGTCGTGATGATCAGCCTTGTAGCTGCAACTGGAGGTCTCTTCTACGGTTACGACATTGGTATCTCAGGTTTGTTTCTTCCCAATCAAGTAACCTAGATTCTTCTCTCTGCTTCATGTGTTTCCATGGCTGATATTAGATATATATCTATGTTTCCAGGAGGAGCAACATCAATGGACGATTTTCTAACGAAGTTCTTCCCAGATGTTCTTCGGCAGAGGCAAAAGAAACTAAGGCATGAAACAGAGTATTGCAAATACGACAAAGAGCTTTACACACTCTTTAACTCTTGTCTCTACCTTTCGGCTTTATTCGCTTCTTTCCTTTCTTCAACTACCACAAGAATTTGTGGCCGGAAGCTCTCGATGATGATCGGAAGTCTCGCTTTTCTCTCGGGGGCTCTTCTCAACGGTTTAGCTGTAAACCTCGAGATGTTGATCATTGGACGGTTACTTCTTGGTGTAGGAGTTGGATTCGCTAACCAATCTGTTCCTATTTACCTCTCTGAGATTTCTCCTGCTAAGATCAGAGGAACTGTCAATGTTGGTTTCCAATTAGCAATCACTATAGGGATCTTAGTTGCGAACATTGTTAATCACGCAACCTTACAGCTCAAGCACGGGCTCGGATGGAGATTGTCTCTCGGTTTAGCTGGAGTTCCAGCAATTATAATGTTCGTTGGATCCTTTTTCTTGCCAGAGACGCCAATTTCAATCCTTGAACGTGGAAACGAAGAAAAAGCAACAAAGATGTTGCAGAGAATCAGAGGAACCGATGAGGTTGAGCATGAGTTTAAAGCTCTTTGCAATGCGAGTGATTGCGCAAAGGGATCTAAGAATCCATGGATAAAAATAATGCAAGCTCGGTATAGACCGCAGCTCGTGTTATGTACTTTCATCCCATTGTTCCAGCAACTAACCGGAGTAAACGTCATCATGTTCTATGTTCATTTCCTTTTTCATGCCATCGGTTTAGGACACGATGCCTCATTCATGTCTGCACTCATCACCGGTATTGTCAATGTCGCTTCTACCTTTGTCTCTATTTACTCTGTCGATAAATTCAGACGTAGAGCTCTGTTTCTTCAAGGTGGTATCCAGATGATGTTAAGCCAGGTGCGTATAAACAATACTGAAACAATGAAATCTACTTACAAAGACAGATTAAGTAACAATGTTTTGTTTTGCTTTGGTCTCAGATTGGTGTCGGATCGCTGATCGCATGGAAGGTTGGATTAAATGGGGACGGTACGATGTCACCAGTTGTAACGAATGTAATATTGGCATTGATCTGTCTCTATGTTTCGGGTTTTGCGTGGTCATGGGGACCGTTGGGATGGTTTGTACCGAGTGAGATATGTCCACTGAAAGTTAGATCGGTAGGACAATCAATGAACGTTTCAGTTAACATGTTCTTGATGTTCATAATTGGACAGTTCTTCTTGACGATGTTTTGTCGCATGAAGTTTTGTCTGTTCTTCTTCTTCGCAGGCATGCACTTGATTATGACTATTTTCATTTACTTCTTGTTGCCGGAGACGAAAGGAGTCCCGATTGAGGAGATGCAGAGAGTGTGGAAGGAGCATAAAATCTGGGGCAAGTATAGTCATGATGTTAATGTTGGTGCTGATGATTAGGTGTATGATTTTTAGGTAAATCCAGAATTCCAGATATGTGGGATTAAGGGTTTGGTAGGATTTGGTCACGGCCGGCTCATATAGGTGCGCAGGAAAAGCTTTTGGCCCATGAAAATGAGTTAAATTTTTTTAATAGTTTTGGATATTGTTAAAAAATTATAAAAGGATTATGCTTTTTCTTTTATGAAATTTTTTAGAAAGAAAGAACCGTAATATATATTTTTAGAAGAAACCCACGAAAAAGTACCTTAATAAAAATTTATTTTATATATAAGATACAAAAAAGAAAGACATGAATTTATATTGAAATTTTGCAAAAGAGTCTGTATAAGCTATTATATACATGATCAGACTACTCCATCTAGGTAACATATCCAGCAAAGCCACGTATATATTATGACTCATACCAAGAGCTATTCACAAAGGACTAATATTAATTAATCTTTGTAAGCTGGTTAAACCGATAAAATGTGGAAGAGGTATATCATGAATAACAAAGAAAAACAACAAGCAATGGAAAAATAAAACAAGGAAAAATTGAAGGATAAAGGATATTGAGAATCCGATCTGAAAACTTAAAGATGACAAAGATAAGGTAATGGTAGACTCAAGCCTTGAGAATAGTCAAGTAATTCAAACATGACTAAGTAGAACCCTTGAATGATCTACCATTTTCGACTTAATGCCCTTAGAATTACGCTCATAGACGAGAAAAAACTTTAACAGTAACTAGTTAATGGATAGGACGATAACTTGCGAACCAGAGACTAAAAGAGCAAAAGAGATAGAGCTGAAGACACATCACCCTGACGACAACTAAAGGGGGGAGAAAGAACCAACCTAAAATAAGTCACTGAATCCTCTAGCACCAAAACATTTGCAACCCCAACTAGACGAGACGAGACCTCCACAACCAAATATTAAGCAACCAAGGAAAAAATATGCCCAATGCGAAACCAAAACCAATTGGAACTTTAGTGTTGAGGATCGATTCAAACGAAGTAACCGTAAGCAAGAAGGTAAAGAGAGAATCGAGACAAAAGACACAGGGATTTTTACGTGGTTCGATCGTAACTGATCTACGTCCACGGCCACATTCGTTTGATTCACTACTCGGATCAAAAGTTAGGCTGCGCCCCCTGACCCCTGCTCTGCGTAGGGAACAAAGGGGTTCATGGCAAATCGGTCTCCATAACTCAACAATCACCCACTTGGAGGCTGATCACATCAACTGCACTCCACAGTAACTCTAGCAAACCCAATCCTG
>OVAX01001963.1:24920-35978 GCA_900406405.1 Lepidium africanum | reverse complement strand
CTTACTAAAGCCAATAAACACTCTAGATAACTAATCTCTTAGGCTAGAAATGCAAATCTCTGAAATTAGTTGGTTCAGAAATTTCATCAAACACCTTCTGGGTGTGAAATTCTCAGAATCTAATCTCAATTGATCAAACAGAAATTAGCATTAAGAACACTAAAACAAAAGAGATCTATCTAAAACTAGGCTTAAGCATCCAGGAGACTAAGGATTCATCACTAATCTAACTCATCCTCAAGAACCCTAGAAATCCACTCATAATCCATAAACAGGCAAAAACAGAGAAAATGAAACGAACAACATAATCATAAAGCAAGACAAAGATAAACAAGATTGATTTAGAAACTGAAATTGCATTCAAAAACTGAAAAGGAAAGAGTTTTGATCTGGAAATTACAAAATGAGAGAATGAACATATCTAACACAAAAGAGGCATAAAAACGTGGATCCCCCTTTTCTGAATACAAAAGAGGGGTATTTATACCCTTAGTAACAAAACCCTAAAGAGTCTAAGTCAATAAAAACATAAAGTTCATCCGACTTTGCCATGTGACTCGGCCTCCGTGGGTGAGTCGGATAAAAAAAATATGTGATTCAGCTGCCAGCTCATCAATCCTCTTTTTNGCCAGCTCATCAATCCTCCTTTCATACTCAGCTCCAATTGGTTCCTCAAGACAAATTACTCTGACTCGGCCACATGACTCTTGTATTTAGGCCGAGTCTACCATCAATTGTAGCACATTCTTCTTGACTCGGCCACTTGACTCGTGTATCTAGGCCGAGTCCACCATAGCTCTGGCAAATCCTCTTGACTCGGCCATATGACTCGGTTATTTAGGCCGAGTCATCCCACAATCTTGGCCAATTGTTCATCCTTGCTCACCTCTTGCATGATCTCGTCCCCAATGCGTCCAAAAGCTCCTGATAAAAACTCCAAAATGCACAATGTATGCAATACAAGTGCAAACAATGCAAATGAACCAAAAAGAGCTCTAAAATGATGAATATGCTATGAATATGGATGCAAAATGTATTATATTTGAGCTGTGAAATATGCTAAAATGTATACACATCAACTCCCACAAACTTAAACCTTGCTTGCCCTCAAGCAGAAGTAAAAATTTAAGAAGGAAAAGAGGATGCCGTGATGGGAACTCAGAGCCAAACATGCTGATTCGAATGTTAAAATCAATGTCCTAGTTGTCAGTTCTAGGATGAAAGCAAACAACCATACTTGAAAACACTAGCCATGATCATCACAGAACCGAATGAATTCAACCTTGACTACTCATGCATTCAAATCAGGTATCCCTTTTAACATTCATTAAAGTTCAGAACCATGGATCAAATCTAAGCGTTAATAAGGAGTTCATTTGGCCAAGGTAAGGTTCAAGAGATAAAAGTGATCTCTATATGATGGGGTCAATCAATATGTAAGGGATCACTCAGAAAATAGAAAATGCTTTGGCATAATGCTAAAGGTGATAATCCAATAGACGCATACAAGAGCATATATACATCTACCCAAGCACCCAATTGGTTCACCTAGCTTTTCTATCCCAAAAGTGATCCTAATCTACCCAATTATCCCAAGATTTCTTCTTTTACAGCCAACAAGATCATCTTTCAAGCTTTTCCAATCGAAATTCTAAGGAAGGGGATTCTATTTCTTTGAATTTCTAGCAGTTTGGGTTAAGTACTTTACAGCTCTAGGCTCTTCATTCTTTATCCAAGACTCATTGTTTCTTTTCCTTATACTTAGATTCTTTTATTCTTTGCATTCCCAAAACCTTTACTAGACTTTTATGCTTTTCATTCCCAATCCCTCCTTGAATTCTCTCTTTTAAACCTTTTCTTTTTGTTTCATTCCTTCCATAACTTTCCTTTGATTATACACAAGCAAATGCCACACCCAAGACCAAAGCCACCTAATCCTAGTCTGACCCAAAAACCGTGGACCTGAATCTACATGGAGACATGCTCTTGTCGGTTCTCACCTAACACTTTATGGTAAGCTATTCCGAAAAAGGCCTCACAATCACATAAAAAAAACATGGCAAGGTTTTGAATAAGATGATTATATAGCAAGGGGGGTGCTATTTGGACTAACAAGATAGAAGTCAAGAAGGCGAAAGATAGTCCAAATATTCTGTGAAATCCATGAGCTCCAAATTGATGCAAAGATTAGATAATTGCTAATTCAAATTCTGGTTATCACTTAAGCAAGGGACAACATCGAATCACAGCACCTTCAATCAAAATATGTAATGCATTCCATAAATTCCAAGCATGGTTCGGTTTTCACTTTCAGAGCAAGAATGAATGCAGCCAACAACTATCAACGAGGGTAGTGAATTTAGCATGTCGAATCAGCAGTCTAAATGGCAATCAACATCATAATTCCCAATGCAATTCTAGACTCGGTCATATATGTAATGAAATGCAACTACATGAACACTTTGTTTTTGAGGATTTTGAAAAAGTTTATCATTTTTTTTTCTATGCCTTACATGAATGCATGATCTAAATGAGAATAGAAAATAAGAACAGAGCAAACATGATCAAATATCCTCTAGAACCCTCCCCCAAACTTAAATCACACAGTCTCTTGTGTGGATAAAAGCTTAAAGGAGAATCCTAGACCAGCAACAAGCAAAAACGATAAAAGAAATATAATGATATATACAATGAATATTTGGAGTTAATACCTCACTTGAAGTACTGAGTCCAATCGAATGGACCATCATTGTCCGTGTAATGTGGAGTATGGTAGAATGCAGGATCATAATCAAGTGACACTAGAGTGTAGGCCTGCGGAGCTGTGTCATAAGCAAGTGGATCTGCATCGTAGTCATAGTTGGACGGATTATAATCTTGAGGAATCGTGAAGTGTGATGTGGATCTTGAAGACTCGCCTACACCTTCTCCAAGTTCATGAAACGAGGCAGCCTGAGGGTAGTGTATCTGCTCAATTCCACAATATTGATCTCCGCCACCCAACTCGGTTCTCAACTCTGGCTGCTGACCCGAGTCAGGATCAAAATTCACCGAAACTTGCAGTGTGGCGTTGTTCTCCCGATTGCCTGATGTTGTCCTTGGTATATAAGATGAATTCTGAGCAGGGATAGAGGTGGAACATCTNAGCAGGGATAGAGGTGGAACGTCTTCGAGGTTGTCCGGAAACAGACCTTGTTCTTCTCAATGTTGGTGGCATTGGCATAGGTGGAGGAGTCTTTTCCTTGGAATGTGAACTAAACCTCAAGACTCTTTTGAAGGGTTTAATCTGGTCCTTCATCTCATAATGTGACTTGACAAGAGTTTCTATTATATTGTCTTGCAGCTTATTCCATTTCTGAAGGAGACTAGTCTTCTTATGTGCTGACTTCACTCCTTTAGTCCATTTTGGGTCGACTTCATCATCAAAGTAGTAACAATCTGGCTCCTGCTGAGCAACCTCATCCTCGTCCCTTGGCTGTTGCTGAGCTTTTTCTGAAGCTTCCACGGTGCAAAGAGCTTCTCTTGGAGGTCTGAAGTTAATGTTATTGCCCAGCTTTATTGTTGTGAACTCTAGATGAGGAAGTTGCATCAGCTCCTCATCCTCAGATTCTGGATCAATGAACTTGTAGAGACAAAGTCCATTACTTGGAGTTCGTTCCAGATATCCAGTCCTCTTCAAATAAGGGATATCAACCCAATTAGGCGGAATAGGAGGAGATTTCAGCCTTGCTCCACAAGCTTTCAAGATCGCTGTTACTATCCCACCAACACATATAACCCCCTTTTTTTCACTTTGAGTCTAGTAGCCCAATGCCTATAGCTCAATAACTGATCCAGCAGTACTGAAGTAAACTTATCCCCTGACCCATCACCTTGGAATTCTCTCCCATATCTCCAGTTTTCTCTGTTTAGCAGCTCCTTGAGTCCCTCGTCTATCATTTCAAGCTCTGTCGGCCTCACATTCCTCGTGGAGCTTCTGGGAAAACAAGAATTGGCCAGTACTCTATGGAAGTAGTGAATAGATGGGTTCCGAATTAAGTTGTTTCTACTCCTTGACGTAAGATACTCATCAGGTCCAGCTATTACCTGCCATAAAGCTTGGAGTTCTTCAGGCTCATAATCATAGGTGTAGTGTGTTCCAGATAGAAGCTCAAATAACGCCTCAAATTGTTTAATTATTATGGCATATTCCTCTAATTTGCCTTTGTCATTCCTGGCTTTGAAAGTCAGGTAACCAAAACCACCTTCCTCTATCAACGGTTCCATGTCTGTATCATATAAGTTCATCTCCACAGATGCAAGGAATTGACAAGTTTCCTCTTTACATGATGGTTGGCTACAAAATACGAAATATGACAATCCACATTTGTCAAGCAGGTAATCGACGTCTCCGGCAATTACTAGCTTAACCATCATTTCACGATGGATGTGCCGAGTTCCTCTGACCTTCATTGAACGGAAAGCCTTGAGTGCTTGGATATATGTCAAAGGTTGTACATCCTCATCTCCTGATTTAGCTCCTGATTCAAAATCCTCCTCCTCATTAGTATCACTCAACCCCAATACAACATCGAACTCAGGGGTTTCTGCAATCTTGTTTCCTCATTGGATTTCCTCTCTTCTTGCTGCAAATTTTACATAATCTTCATCATCGAAATGCACTATTGGAGGGTCTTGCTGTTTTGACCCTTTAGTTGACCTTTTTGAAGAACCACCACCAAAATTCAACATTCTGCTCTATATACTGACTATGCTTACTCAACTAAATCTCACAACTCCGTTATCTGCTTAACTCAGCTATGTGACTCAGCCAAAATGCAAGAGTCAGAATCAACCTACTTGTAAATCTTAACTGACTCGGCTTCGTGACTCGCCTCTTCAACCCGAGTTGACAACGAATCTACCTCTTATTTTCCAAACAGAACACCACTCGGATACGCGACTTTGCTTATGAACCCGAGTCAAAAATATGCTCAACCTCTTCACTAAATTACCTCAACTAAGCCTTAAACTCAACCTCAAACCCGAGTTAAATCCACAAAACCACAAGAAACAAATGTAACTCGACAAAATGATCGTACCTTAACTCGAATCCACCAAGTACTAACCACTTAAGCAAAAATCCAAACACCAACTCGGCTAAAGAAACAAATACAAACTCCACTTCTTCAACCAAAAAGTTGACTCGGCCAACACACTCGGCCAATAACCCAAGTCAGGAAAGATTTCATGAATATTCAAATAAGAACACGACAAAAGCAACCCAAAACACATGCACACTTGTTCACCACAAACCTCAACTCAACTTCCTCTAAAAACCCACTCAGCCACATGACTCTACCAAAGCACCCGAGTCAGTCTTGAACTCCTTCACAAACACCAACTCGACTCTTCTTCTAACTCTACTTAAGCGTAGACTCGGCCAAGAACTCGGCCAAAGGAAACTTAGTTGCAAAGGAACTAAGCTTGAATACCACCAAAATAACTCAACTCAGCCACAAGAACCCGAGTTCACACCCGCGTCACCTTCAAGCTTCGTTAAAAACGCTATCTCCGCCACAGAAATCCAAATTGCTCTTGATTCAGCTATTTTAAAGCAAAACCAACCCCAACTCGTTCAATGACTTCACCAACGGACCCGAGTTAGCTCCAAATCTTCTTCAAATTTCAACAAAATGAGGAAAGTAGGTGCAGTTCACGTGATAGTATGAGTGGTGAGAGTTAATTGTTGCTAACAAACAAAAATGTGAATTATGAGTGAGTTGTATAATTGCAAGCAAATAGAAGGTGAAGTGAGTGTTCTGCACTTTATCATGAAAGCAATAGTGGATGATGCCAAAACTAAAAAAAAAAAATGAAGGACCCACAAGCTATTTTAGCTATGTGTGTGTTTTTGTGCAGAGTATATAGGTATTGTCCCGTGAGCTAAATGGGGCAATATTAAGGATACGTTGGCACAGTTGAAAATCTGGGGGACAACGCAATGATATCACCAACTTTTTATTCTGACTTGGGTCTGAACTTCACTACAGAGGCCAAGTCAGATTTTTATCCACCAGATTTTCAACTGAAACTCCATTTGTCTTGGCCAAGTTGATGATTAAATTTCCTTTTTCTACATTGACCACCGATTTTGAATCTAGTCCAATCTAAAAACCTGAAAACACAATACTAAACAGCACAATGGAAATAAAAGCTGCAAAAAAACTAAAATATTTACAAAGGATATTTGGGATTGCCTCCTAATTGCGCTTGTTTAAAGTCCTGAGCTTAACTCCTCACACCCATCAGGGATGGGCTGGCTCATCGAGAAGAACTGAAGTTCCCTCGGGAATAGTCTTATCTACCAAGTAAGGCTTAACTCTTTGCCCATTCACGATAAATTCTTCCCCATTCTTGTTCAGCAAAGTTATTGCTCCATATGGTAAGACTTCTTCTACCTTAAATGGTCCAGACCATCTTGATTTCAATTTACCAGGAAATAGCTTAAGCTTTGAATTAAATAGCAACACTTGATCACCAGCTGTGATTCGCTTAGGAGCAATTTTCCTATCTTGAAAGGCTTTAGTTCTTTCCTTGTAAATTTTGGAGCTCTCATATGCTTCAAGTATATTTTCCTCCAATTCATGCAGGTTCATAAGCCTTTTCTCCTGAGCAGTCTTAAGATTAAAATTGAGGAACTCCATTGCCCACAGTGCTTTGTACTCTATCTCAACTGGCAAATGGCATGACTTTCCATACAGCAAGTGAAACAGAGTTCTTCCAATTGGTGTTTTGAAAGCTGTTCTGTAAGCCCACAAAGTGTCATCCAACTAACCTGCCCAATCCCACTTTGAAACTCCAACAACTCTAGCTAATATGCTATTAAATTTGCTTATTTGAGATTTCCACTTGGCCACTAGTCTGTTGATAATAACGTGTAGCTACTTTATGCTTAACTCCATGTTTCTTCAACAGATTCTCAAACAGCTTGTTTATGAAGTGAGATCCTCCATCACTTATCACCACTCTAGGCACTCCAAATCTGGGGAAAATGATACTCTTAAACATTTTGATCACCACTTTAGCATCATTAGTAGGACAAGCTATGGCCTCAACCCACTTGGAGATATAGTCCACTGCTACCAAGATATAGATGTTCCCATGTGATGGTGGATTAAATAGACCCATAAAATCAATGCCCCAGAAGTCAAATATTTCAACTTCCAAAATTGGGTTATATGGCATTTCATTCCTTTTGCTAATGTTTCCCATCCTCTGACAAGGGTCACATTTGAAGATAAAAGCTTGAGCATCTTTAAACACAGTTGGCCACCACCATATACCCCTTTTAGCGAAAAAATGGCAGCAACCGAGTTTTTACTACTTTTGGCTAGATCTGAGAATACTCTCTCTACCTCTTTTATTGTTCTTTGCTATCTTGAATGAAAACCATTGTTCTTAATTGAATTTCGTTTTGGTTAGTGAATTTTACCTTCAGTTTTGATTTCTGTCTTTCATTATGCCTTTTGTTTTTGTCTCTGAAGCTGTCTATCCTTCCATGGATAGGGAGTAGTCTGTTTAGGGTTTTTTGAGGAGATGAAGTAGATCTAGGCTTGATTATGGGTTTGTGATGTTATTGCTTGAATACTTCTATAGGTTTCGCTAGATTGAATGTTCTTCATGCTTATTTCAACTTGATCACTTGCAATCTGATTCATAGGCTATCTCACCTAGAAGGTGTTTGATGATATGCTTGGCTGAGGTATTCTGGCCCAAGAAATTGGACGTTCTGAGCGTCAGTTGGTTGTTTAGGATAGGCTCGTTAGTGCCAGTTTGTTAGGTTGTTAGATAAAGTCAGAAACCCAAGATTCGGTCTAGTTCGTTGACTTCACTCTTCTCACAAACCTGTCTTTCTCATTGCTTGCATTCATTGCGTTGCTCTCTTAGCTTGATCTCTCCGTTTTCTATCTTGACACCCTGTTTTACTTGTCTGTTTAGTTTCATTGTTTCAGTTAGATAATCATACCCTCAAGATGACTTGTTTTGATTGTTTCCTTTAGCTGATTGTGACAGAATCACATATTTTGCTTGATTTAACTTGAATCAGATAGCTATCCATACCCTGAATGTTAGCAGTTCACTTTTGATTCGACAACTTTATCAATATATAATTTTATATATACCCTAACTATATATGCACTGTAGTCTACACTCATTATATATATATATATATATAGATATATATATAATACACATTAGTCTAAGCTCATTATATATATATATATTGAAAATAAATTTATTATATTATTATACTTTAATAATCATTATTCACATTTTCTAACATATTTTAGTTATAATACTCAATCCATGATATTACCTATAAATTTTATTTTTTAGAATAATTAAGCTAAAATATATATACAAGTAATATTAAATGTGAGAAAAAATTTATAATAAATTACCTGACAATTTAATTATTCTAGTTAGTTATTCAGAATAGTTTACTATCATATATAACATAGACCTTTTATATATATATATATATATATACATTTATTTCATTTTTCTTAATTTAACTGAATATATAGATATTTGAATTTAATATTTGATTCACTTCTCCACTAAATTTGTAAATTGTATTATAAATTTGCGAAAAGTAGTTACAAGCCAAACTCAAACATTCCATAAAAATAATAATATCATATTTCATAAATAATGTCATATTTTTCATCATATAAAATGATAACAAAATATAACAATAATGTTTGGTAAATGTTGTTTTTAGTATCACTAACCTTTTTTGTTTATCTTGTTTTATTTTTATGATTATCTTGCATTTTTACAATTTTTGTAATAAATAATCTTGTAATTAATAAATGAATGATTAAGTTGATAAAATAAACAAGATTGAATGAGAAACATACATTCTCTTAGTAATGGAAATGAGATGATGAGTTAAGTAACTTGTGTGAATGAAGAAATAGAAATGAATGTTAGAGTAGTTGTATAATCACAATAAAAGAATTTAACAAAAAATGCATGATTAGGCGTGCATGATAAGGTTTGTGCATGTCTTTCTTATTTTCTTATATTTCTAAACTACACAGATCATTTGTACTACATATAAATTTTGGTACTGTATTTAAATTTTGGTACTGCATTTAAATTTTGTTGAGTGGTAAAAAGCAAGATAGTTGGTTCCATATATATTACTCGTGCATAATATATGTAATACATTCACATGCAAAATCTACTTATTGAATAATAGCACGATGAAATTTAGAGATGACTTAAGATTTGAAGTATGTAGGTAATCAAATACTAAGAAGTATGTAGGTAACAAAATCTGTTGATTGTGTGATATTAGAAATTCTCAACTTTTTTGACCAAACTTTTCAGATTTAAAGTAACTAAATATGTGCATAGAAATCTGACAAATCAAATGAAATGGAAAAAAAAAGTGCTAAAACATCATACATATTTGGAAGAGAGTAACAAGAAACCAAAAGATGAAAAGTTAAGAAAATCACAACTAATTTGGATGACATAATGCAGTAGTTAATGGGCCTGAGTTATGGATATGTAGATATCTAACACATAACAGATTTGGGCCCAAGCAAGGAAACGACACCGTATCAAATATTCAATATAGGGAGTAAGTAAGTAATCTGACTCCGACAGGAAACTCTATACCAAGTACTGACTGACGACTGAGTCTATTATATGTAGCCTCTACTCTCTGCTCCACTCTGCTCCCTTCTTTTAGCTTTTCTCTCTCTCTCTCCTCTTCTCAGCTTATTTTTTTCGTAAATCTGATTTCAAACTACAATATTCACCGACGAAATTTACCAAAAATGAGTGATGTTAGGAGGAAGAAGAGCGTGAACGGAGGTGCACCAGCGCAGATTATCTCCGATGATCGGAGATCTAGTCTTCCGGAAGTTGAAACTTCTCCACCCGCTGGGAAACGAGCTGTCATCAAGAGTGCTGATATGAAAGAAGATATGCAGAAGGAGGCTATCGATATCGCCATCTCCGTTAGTCTCTCTCATTTTTCTCCAATTTGTTGTCTTGATTCTTTCGTATATTAGGGGTTTTTCTTTTATCTTTATATCGAGTTTTAGGGTACGATTCTGATCTTGATTGTTCTTGGGATTTTTCAGAATTACTATCTGTGTGTATTATCTCTGGAGTTCGATTTGATCTCAGTGCGCTTAAGCTTAAGTTTCGAAATCTGATAATTGTGTACGGAGCTGGTTCTTATAGGCTATGGAACGTTTTCCCCTAAATAAAAGGTGTTTATGAAATGCCCAAATCCATTGGTTTATAAGTAGAGAGTCTCTTGAAGTATGGCTGGATGGAGTTATTATGTCGAGTTGGTAAGGAAGGATTTACATTTCAGAATCTGGGATTTGCTTTTGTAGGCATTTGACAAGTACAGTGTGGAGAAGGATATAGCTGAGAATATAAAGAAGGAGTTCGACAAGAAACATGGAGCTACTTGGCATTGTATTGTTGGTCGCAACTTTGGTTAGTGTTTCGTCTTCACTTGAATTTTCCGTAAGCCAGCATTACTCAAACAAATGGGTTCAGTTAGGGGGATTTTCTAGATCCTTACTGGGGGTGAGATGGTTATCCTATAACAAAGTCTAATTGTGAACATATCCCTCTTTGCCTCATTTGATATTGCTTCTGTCAATCTGTCTTTCATTATTTTTTGGTTGATAGTTAGTTAGATCAGTATTGGTTGGTTCTCTGTTCTCTGTACCAACTAAATTAGGTATTAATCCTCTGAAGCAATTAGATAAGTCTGCAATAGGGTTTGTCGATCTGGAGTCGTTTAGCTTAGCTAGATTCAGCGGAATACATGTTACCCTGTTCAAAGCTTCATACATGTCTTTTGTGCTTCAGTGTTGTACCAAACTTCAGATTCAAATTTCATGAATTTATGTATTTGTTTCTAATCATAAGTCATTTCATGATAAAATTTCAACTAAAAAGTAAATTAGAATGTGATTGCTGTTTGTGTTCTTGCCTATAGTGTCTACTCGTTCCTTAACTTCTCATGCCCCCCCC
>OVAX01001963.1:11943-24905 GCA_900406405.1 Lepidium africanum | reverse complement strand
CCCCCCCCCCCCCCCCCCCCCCCCCAACAGGTTCTTACGTAACGCACGAGACAAACCATTTCGTATACTTCTACCTTGACCAGAAAGCTGTTCTGCTCTTCAAGTCGGGTTAAGAATCTGGAAACCAAGAAAAGCTCATCGTTGGGAAAATATGTTGTGATGTTCGATCGCATTATCATCATGACGTTGTAGTTAATTTTCTTGTTCTGTATGTACTAGATGACTACCCGTGCGATGCACGGGATTAGTTGTTCTGCAAATAAATATATATATTTTATATTTATCAATGATATTTATATATGTGATATTTGTTTGCGTTTTATTTCTTTTGTGGTTTGATTTGTATATGCAATTTATTATTTTTATATATATTTTAATATACTAAAAATTAATTTATAAAAATGATTTGTATTGTGCAAAAATTATATTTTTGGGATCATGTTTGTTGGAATATATCTTTCAGATTCATGTTTATTAAGGTTTTGATGCATTACAAAATGTGTTTGACTCATATTCATTTAAATTTTTAGATATATGGATTATTTAGATTTGTAGATATGTATACTTTTATTAGGTTAAATATCCGTGTTCATTTAAGTTTTGAATCTTATGTTAGATTAAGTTTTTTAACTCGTGTTCATTTAGTTTATTAGACCTGTTTTTGTTTAACTTTTAAATTTAAATTTTGTTCATTCGTCATAAATTATAATTGTTGGTTAACATGAAATAGCAAAATCTAAAATACTCAAAATTTAAATGGAAATAAGTATATTTATTGTCATATTTTGAGATGAGTTGTACAGGAATTCAAGCGATATTGCTACTAAAATTTTTTGACTCATATTTATTTAGATTCCTAGACATCTATTATTTAAGTTTTTATATTTGTGTTCATTTCGATTTTTATGTCTATATTCATTTAAGTTTTTAGATTCATATTTATTTAGATTTTTAAAGTCATGTTCATTTAAGTTTTTAAACTTATGTTCATTTGAGTTTTTAGACACATGTTCTTTTAGGTTGTTCCTTAGACTCGTGTTCATTATAATCGATTTTTAAGGTAACTTAAATCAGCTTTATATATTTTTGACCCATGAGTATTGTCTAAAACGGCGAGTAAATACTATAAATTGTATTTTATTTTTTCTCTAATATATTATGTAATTTTCAAGTAAAAATATAATTTTTCAAATGATCTAGATCTCTTTAGTTCCTATAACCATAAAAAAAATTACAAATAACTGTTTATAAATGGTAAACGAAATATTAAATTTGCGTTAACAGTAAATAAATCATGAAATTTTTCTAGACAAATCTATATTATTAAATACTATTTAAGTAAATATGGTATGTGTATTTATTATATTTCATTATTAATGTTAAAAATACATAATAATGAAATTCCGTTTATATTATTATTTAAGGATGATTTAAAAGGTAAAAAAGTATATAATACCTAAATAAAAATAATATGTTAGTTATGATTGGAAATTAATTGTATCATGATAATATATATATTACTTTTGCCGGTGAGTATTGTCTAAAACGATGAGTAAATACATTAAATTTTATTTTATTTTTTTCTTTAATATATTAGGTAATTCTGAAGAAAAAATATAATCGCTCAAATGATCTAGATCTCTTTAGTTCCGATAACTATAAAAAATTATTACAAATAACTATTTATAAATGCTAAGTGAAATATTCATTTGCGTTTACAATAAATAAATCTTGAAATTTTTTTTCTAGAAATCTATATTATTAAATACTATTTAAGTAAATATGTTATGTATGTTTATTACATTTTATTATTAATGTTAAATATACGTAATTATGAAATTCTGATTATATTATTATTTAAAAATGATATAAAAGATAAAAAGTATTTAATACCCAAGTAAAATTAGTTATGATAGGCAATTCATTGTATCATAATAAAATATAAAACATGGTAAGTTTCTTATGTAATAATTGTTGTTAATGATGATTCATGTTGTGCAAAAAGTATATTTCTTGGATCATGTTTATTGAAAAATATTTTTATTGGATCCTTATTTATTAAGATTTTGATGTATTACACAATGTGTTTGATTCGTGTTCATTTAGATTTTTAGGAATATGGGTTATTTAGGTTTGTAGATGTGTGTACTTTTATTTAGGTTAAATATCATTGTTCATTTAAGTTCTTAAACCTATGTTCAATTAAGTTTTTTAACCCGTGTTCATTTAGGTTATTAGACCCGTGTTTTTTGACATTTAAATTTAAAGTTTGTTCATTCGCCATAAATTTATAATTTTTGTTTAACATGAAATAAAAAAAATTTAAAATACTCAAAATTTAAGAGGAAATAGGTATATTTATTGTTATATTTTGAGATGATATGTACATGAATTCAAGCAATATTGCTATTTAGATTTTGACTAATATTTATTTTGATTCTTAGACACCTATTATTTAAGTTTTTAGATTGGTGTTCATTTAGATTTTGTGTTCATTTAGATTTTTATATCCGTGTTCATTTAAGTTTTTATACTCATATTCATTTAGGTTTTTAGACCCATATTTATTTAAATTTTTAGACCCATGATCATTTGAATTTTTAGATCCATGTTCATTTAAGTTGTTACTTAGACTCGTGATCATAATAATCAATTTTTAAGGTAACTTAAATCAGCTTTATATAACTTTGACCCGTGAGTATTATCTAAAACGGTGAGTAAATACGTTAAATTGTATTTTATTCATTTCTTTTATATATTATGTACTTTTCAAGGAAACCCATAATCACTCAATTGATCTAGATTTCTTTGGTTTTATAATTATAAAAGAACAATTACTAATAAATGTTTCTAAATGGTAAATGAAATATTTAATTTGCTTTTACAATAAATAAATCTTGAAATTTTTCTTTACAAATTTAAATTATTAAATAATATTTAATTAAATATAGTATGTGTGTTTATTACATTTTATTATTAATGTTTAAAATATGTTATTATGAAATTTTGGTTATATTATTATTTAAGGATGATATAAAAGGTAAAAAGTATTTAATACTTAAATAAAAATAATATGTTAGTTATGATCGGAAATTAATTGTATCTTGATAATATATAAAACATGGTAAGTGTCTTAAATAATAATTATTGTTAATGATGATTCGTGTTGGGCAAAAAGTATATTTTTTGAATCATGATTATTGGAATATATTTTTTGAATCCTTGTTTATTAAGGTTTTGATGCATTACATAATGTATTTGACTCTTGTTCATTTAGATTTTTAGACCCATATTCATTTAAACTTTTAGACTCATGTTCATTTAGGTTGTTAGTTAGAGTCATGTTCATAAATATAGATTTTGGAAGTAACCTAAATCAATTATATATATATATATATGACCTGTGAATATTGTCTAAAACGGCGAGTAAATATATTATGTTGTATTTTATTCATTTTCTCTAATATATTATGTACTTTTCAAAAAAAAATATACTCGCTCAAATGATTCAGACCTTTTAGTTCCTATAACAATAAAAAGCAATTACTAATAATTGTTTATAAATGGTAAACAAAATATTTAATTTATGTTTACAATAAATAAAATATTGAAAATTTTCTCTACATATTTATATTATTAAATACTATTTAAGTAAATATGGTATATGTGTTTATTACATTTCATTATTAATGATAAAAATAAATAATTATGAAAATCTGATTATAATATCATTTAAGGATGATATAAAAGGTAAAAAGTATTTAATACCCAAATAAAAAAGAATATGTTAAATATGATCGACAATTAATTGTATCATGATAATATATATAAAATACGGTAAGTGTTAAGTAATCTCGATATTACTATGCTGGATATTATGGAATCTATTCAATTTCGGTATCAGTTTAAGAATATTCTTAAACAATAAAAATATTAATATTCTAGATTCGAATTATAGCTATAATCAATGTAAATAGATTTCGAATTACTTCAAGATAATTCTATAGTTTCCTGTTTTGACAAAAAATTTGCGTAACTTTAGTATTATAACAAATAATAAATTCTCTAAAATGAATACAAATTAATCAAATAAATATAAAACCATATCATTCTAAAAGTTTGAAATCGTTTATGGAAAATCTAAATTAAATGGTATTCTAAATTAATATAGCTAAATTAATTCAAATCTAAATTTAATGATACTCTTAATTAATATAGCTAAATTAAATTCTATGGTATACAATTAAACTAAATTAATCTAAATCTTACATTACAAACTAATTTATTTTACTTTAGTCCCTTATTGTCATTAGTTTAAAATAATTCCACGAAAGAACAAAATGTAACTTTGAAATTATAGTTTGGAATTGTAATTTCTTAATCGATTAGATGATTGTTATGATATATTCTATTTTTGATTACTACATTATAAAAGATGTATAATCGTAAGATTTTATATAATATAGTGAATGTAAAAGATTTCATAGTTTATGAGAGAAATAAAAGATTACATGATATGGAATAATTCAAGAAAAAGGAAAGATTTAACATAAATTAAATATTAGGTGTTTTAAATTCATCACCACAAACGTGCTACTTAATTCAATAGTTCATTTTAATTTAAAAATATCACAATATCACCAACTCGTCCACCAGAAAGAAATTTAACTTCAATACATCCTCTTGAAAAGCTTAAGATGTGAAGTGTTGTACCATACTCAAGTCCGAATTTTGCATCTATGTCTCTTTTCAAGAAAATCTTGTACTTAAACGAACTTGATCTACTTTTTTTTTGTAATTAGTAGAAATAGTGAGTGGGTAAATTTTTTTAGCTAAATTGGAAAAATTAAAAAGTGTGTTAATTGTATGTTTATCAAATAAAAATAACATGAATTTAATAACAAACAAAATAATAAGAAAAGTATTATTCATTACCTAGAAACCATAGGGGAAAAGTGTGAGAAGGTCATTGTAAAAAGATTTATGCTACTTGAGACCTAAAGGTAATGTACTTATATATAGTAGTGTATTAGGGTTTTTGAAATCATTAAAGTATAAATTGTTGTAACTTATATAACTAAAGAAATATATATATCTAGTTTTTAAAAAATATGAACCCAATGTAATTTTCTAATACAATTAACATATGATTCATTAGAAATATATATTATTCTAATCATATGAAATTTGAATAACATTGTACAAATAATAGGTTTCCTATATTTTTTGTAATTAAACACATAATTGTACATTGTACATTAGAAATATATATAACTGGAATCATATTACATTTGAATGATATTGTAAAAATAATATGTTTCATATATTTTTCGTAATTAAATAAATTATTAGACAATAGAAATATATATGATCCGAATCATATCGAGTTTGAATGGTATTGTACAAATTTTAGGTTTCATATAATTATCGTAATTAAAAAAATAATTATCTAATATGATTTCAAGCATTTAATTTGTAATATTTGGTAATTAATTAGAAAGATACACTTAACATGTATATTATGATTGATAATAAATGTCATTTATTTGTATGTTTCGACAAATTCAAAAGATTGATAATAAAGATATTATCTAATAAATGTCATTCGGTAATTAATTCAAAATATACACTTAACATATATATTGAGATTGATAATAAAACAATAGTAAATTTTTGGTGTCGGTTATTCTATTCCATATTTATAATCGAATAATTTATTCTTTTATCACGTAATATTTATTATATGTAATATACATTAAGTATCTAAATATAGAACATTAAATTATTCGATTATAAATAAGGAATAAAATAATTGACGTCAAAAATTTACTATTGTTTCTATAAATGGTACACTATTATTGTGCTATATTTAATTTAAATACAAAAGGTATATATTGTAATGAATATAGATTTCAGAATCAATACATTGTTGGCAATAAATTTATAATATACATAATCAACGAAAATATTATTATTACATATTTTAAGAAATATATATTGTCATAAATACAATTCCTTAATCTATAAAATTGGACTATCAATTTTATTACTTTTTAAACCAACTAATATCGTAAAAAATATAGCTTAGAAATATACATCTTATCAATACTAATAGATTTCGATTAACTTTAATATAATGAAAACAACATATATGAATAAATATTGAACCATATCTTTTTATTTAAATATTTATTTCATGATTATTATGTAATCGAGTAAAGTGTTAAACTAATTATCATATTTTCATTAGTTTAAACTAATTTCATGTCTTAAAACAGAATATAACTTTGTTATTAAAATTTGAAATTAACAATCATCTATCAATTACATGTTTTCAACTATGAGAATGAATCTTTTAAGTGTATGGAATCCATCACCAACATGGTACTGAGGAAGTCCATAGTTCACATTGATCTAGAATATCTCAATATCACAAAATTGTTCACCATAAATAAATTTAGCTTCAATCAATCCTATGGAAAAAAATTAAGATGTGAAACGTTGTTCCAAATACCAGTCTGATTTTAGCATTCATGTCTATCATCAAGAACATCTTGTTTTTATTTAAAAGAACTTGAACTTTTTATGCTATAATTGGTAGAAACTTTTACAGAGTAAAGGTTTTTAGATAAGTTGAAAAAATGAAAAGTGTTAGTTTTAGGTTATAAAATAACAAAAACATAAATTTAATAAATACAATTTAGGAAATATATATTTTCATGAATACAATTTTGTAATCTATATAATTTGTACTATCAATTTTAGTAATTTCTAAATCATCTAATATAGTAAAAATTATAGATTAGAAATATCTCTTGGAAACTTTTAGAGGGTAAAGATTTTTAGATAAAGTGCAAAAATAAAAAGTATGTTAGTTTTAGGTTATAAAATAACAAAACATAAATTTAATAAATACAATTTAAAAATATATATTGTCATAAATATCAATTTTAGTATTTTCTAAATCAACTAATATAGTAAAAAATATAGCTTAGAAATATATTTTAGAAACTTTTAGAGGGTAAAAGCTTTTAGATAAACTGTAAAAATGAAAGGTGTGTTAGTTTTAGGTGATAAAATAACAAAAACATAAATTTAATATATAAAAATTAAGAAATATATATATTTTCATAAATACAATTTCGTAATCTATAAAATTTGGACTATCAATTTTAGTATTTTCTAAATCAACTAATATAGTAAAAAATATAGCTTAAAAATATACTTTAGAACTCTTTAGAGGGTAAAGGTTTTTTGATAAACTGCAAAAATAAAAAGTGTGTTAGTTTTAGGTTATAAAAATAACTACATAAATTTAATAAATACAATTTAAGAAATATCTATTGCCATAAATACAATTTTGTAACCTGTAAAATTTGGACTATCAATATTAGTATTTTCTAAATCAACTAATATAGTAAAAAAGATAGCTTAGAAATATGCCTTAGAAACTTTTAGAGGGTAAAGGTTTTTTGATAAAATGAAAAAATGAAAAGTGTGTTAGTTTTAGATTATTTTATAACAACATAAATTTAATAAATAGAATTTAAGAAATATATATTATCATAAATACAATTTTGTGATTCAAGATACTATGTGCCAAGCTGAAAATAAAAATTTTGGTGTTTTAGTTATATAAATAAAAAACATGAATTATGTTTTTTGAAAAATTAATACAATACAGAAAATAAAATATTTACCTAGAAACCATAGTGAAGATTGTGAGAGATCAATGACTATTGTGAATAGATTTGTACCAATTATGACCTATATGGAATGTACATATATATAGTAGTGTTATGTTTTTCGTAAAAATTATATTAGATAAGAATGCATTAACTAAAATTAATTCAGAAATTAAATTTTCGTGATATACTTGACCGAAATAAAAGTCTAGAGATATCTTCTCATTAAATTATAAATATTCGGATATAAATTGTCTTGATACACTTTATATATTAAGATAATTTGGAAATTAAATGTGAATTGTAGATATATTTTGCCGAAAATATCCTTATGATTGCTCTAGGCAAAAAAACATTTCCAATAACATATTTAGTAATATACCACATGAATGTAAGGTTACTTTGCTAACCAAGCTATCCTTTTATTATATAGAAAATGTGCCTTTAAGGCTTCAACCAACAGATTTGGAGAATAAACCCTAAAAGGTCTTTTAAGTACATGTCATGCAGCTTCAAAATGTAAATTTGATCTTACCAGATTTGAAACTCAGCTTTGAGGAATCAGAAATTGCGGTTTGTATTGTCTTACTTTCTCACTGGTGAATTCTGTTATTAAAACATACTTGATTAGATATCAACTTAAACAACCTTAATTGGGAAAAATACTCAAAACAAATCAAAAATAATCAAATGAACACTTGACAATCTGTAGTAATGAATTGTTTCGAAAATCCAGCTCAATACCACATATTCACAAAATCAGGCTATTTACACATACCAAAATTCTTCAAATTTTTATAATTTGATTTTTAATTTATATATATATAATTATAAACAACAAATTAAATACTCCATCCGTTTCAAATTATAGGATGTTTAAGGTTTTTAAGATGTTTGGCACATTTTTATGCAAAATTTAATGAATTTGATAGTTTTTGACTTTTAATACTTTGCAGTATAATTTATGATTGGTTAAATTATTTTTAAATAAAACATAAAACTATTTCCAAAAAGTAATAAATAATTTTCTAAATATTTGTGTTTTTACTAGAACATCTTATAATTTGAAACGGAGGGAGTATATATTAGTACACATTTTAAATAGAGTTAGATTTTAGGTGGTATCTGTTTCGATTTGGGTTGGGCTTTTCAAGTTTTTATTTGATAGATTTTTTACTGGATCGAGCTCGATTTGTTATATATCAGATTTTGGTTTGATTCTAGTAGTTTGGATTCAAGCTTTAATGAAAATATTCATCGAATTCGGCTTGGATGAGATATATTGAGAATCATTCTATTTTTTTTTCCTTCTTAAAAATAAAATTAATTATCTTCGATTATGTTTGGGAACAATGTTGATGCCTTGACGAAGTCTGCAGTCCAAAACATTCTTAATATTCACTCTATAGGGGGTATGGGATCTTATTTAGGAATTCTGGAAGGTTTGGAAGGATCGAAAACCAGGGTATTCGCCTATATTCATGACCGGATCAAAGACAGAATTCAATCTTGGTCTTCGAGGTTTCTATCCAAGGGTGGCAAGGATGTACTGATTAAATCGATGTTGTCAGCTATATCAGCTTATGTTATGTCGTGTTTCCGTCTTTCAAAGGGTTTATATCAGAGGATTACATCCGCAATTGCGGATTTCTGGTGGTGTAAATCCTCCTCCTCAGCAAGAATACACTAGGTTAAATGGGAAAAATTATGCCGTGGGAAGAATGAAGGTGGACTGGGTTTTCGTCAGGTGGAGGACTTTAATTATGCACTTCTGGCTAAGCAGTTATGGCGTCTTATAGAGTTTCCAGATTCATTGTTTTCTAGAGTTTTCCGTGGACGCTACTTTTGGAATTCTAATCCAATGTCCCCTCGAAATTGTTCTTCTCCATCTTACGGTTGGCGAAGTATCATTTCAGCTCGTTCTTTGGTCTCTAAAGGAATGATTATACGAGTTGGTTCTGGTTCTTCTATTTCGGTATGGAGAGATCCTTGGATTCCAGATTCTCTTCCTCGTCCAGCTACGGGCCCTGCTTTGATATTTTACCCAGACCTTACCGTGGATACCTTAAATTAACCCTTTTACTCGCAGATGGCGAGTTCCCTTAGTCAGGCAATTCCTGTCTCCTTCAGACGCTAATTTGGTCCTTGGTATCCCCTTGTCCCGTACTCCGGGCATGGATAAGATTAGATGGCATTTTACCAAATATGGGAGGTATTCAGTGAAATCAGGGTATTGGGTGATGCAGAATGTGGCTTTTAGGAGTTCGGTTGTCCTAGGTCCAAACATTAACTCTCTTTTGAGTTATGTTTGGAAAGTTCCTTTTCCACCGATGTTGAGGCATTTTATGTGGCAGGCACTTTCAGGCCACGTTCTGATGGGCCCTAATTTAGCGAGACATGTATTCATTGTGATGGGTCCTATACTCGATGTGGAGATCCCGATGAGTCTATCAACCATGTTCTCTTTCTTTGTTTTCCGGCTTGGCAATCTTGGGCTTTATCTTCGATTCCTTCGGGATTTAGAGATTTCCCTAGCTCAACCTTACTTTCTAATATGGACTTTTTGTTTTGGCGTAACCCTCCAGGAATTAATTCTTCTGCTTTTCCTTGGATTTTGTGGTACATCTGGAAAGCCCCCAATGATAAGATTTTCTCGAATCTAGACAAGGATCTGAGGGAACTGGTGCGCTATGCTGAGGAGGAAGTGGTTGCATCAGGAAGTTGATATTCCGATATGATTGCATCCACAACATCGGTCACCTACGCTTCTGGGTATTCAGGATACTCTTCAAAGGCCATTGGTGGGTCATCTGGGTTTTATGGGTCATCACTGTTTTGTGGATGCTTCTTGGAAGGATAGTGATCTTCATTCCGGTCTTGGGTGGCTCTGCTTCTCATATAACCTATTGACATCAATTTTGGAGCTTGCGGAGTTCCTTGTTGCCTCTCCTCCCTCCATGCTGAGTTTGAAGCTCTCCTCTGGGCCATGTTGACCCTCCTATCCCTCAGCCTTTTGGAGGTGGACTTTGCCGTTGACTGCTATGATATCCTGCTTATGGTGAACGATCCGGGAGGGTGGCCGTCTTTCTCAATTTACCTTGAAAACTTTCTCCGCCTTCGTAATCTTTTTCGCCATATTTCCTTTTCCTTTTTTTCTCCATTCTTTAATCACAAAGCTGATTTCCTTGCCCGTGGCGTTAGGAGAGTTTCTCGAAATCAGGCTTTTGTGAATTATGTACCTCAACATTGACTTTGTTATTTATTCAATTGAGTAAAGTTTGTAAAAAAAGAAAATTAATTAAGATATAATAAAATAGTCTAAGAAAAAAAAACTAATATATAGAAGTTTTTGTTGACAAAAAAAACTAATTTTTTTAAATTTTACCAAATTCTGTGAGATTTGACCATTACCATTTGATTTTAATTTATTTTGTTATTTTTTACGGAAAAACAAAGAAAAATTATGTTAGATTCTACCATCAGTAAAATGTAACTAGTATCATTTACACCTTTAGATTTAGGTTATTGATTAAAAGAAATTTAAAGTAATCTCATGATAATTCCCGGTTGTAACAGCAAAATTTGTTAAAGGAAAAAAGAAAGAAACAAGTGAAGTTTGTAATTTTCGAAGTTGTGGTTCATATATGTAAAAACAAGTGAAGTTTGGGGTTAAATGGGTAAGTTTCGTTTTAGAAGGTAGATTATTATCCCGAACTTACAGAATTTTGCCGAATTTCATTTTTCCACGAATCTGATCTGTGATCAGAAGGAAGAAGTAAGACGAAAGAGCTAAAAGTGTGTTGAGTTGTATCGACGGGAAAAATGGCGACGTCGATGATACAGAGGCTGTTTACGCAAGGCACGAAGATCGTCTGCGTCGGCCGTAACTACGCCGCTCACGCCAAAGAACTAGGCAACGCCGTCCCCAAGGTTGTTCAATCTCTTTGTTTTCTTTTCTTTTTTTTTTTTTTTTTTAAACCAGAAAAAACAATCTTCTGGTATGTTATCTAGAATACTTCTGCATTTCAATTGTTATGAAGTTTTTGTTATTCACTGTCATTAATTAAAGATCGAGAATGATCGCAGTTGTGTTTTCCCAAAAAAAACTATGAAATCTGAGAAAGGAGATAATATGACTGAACTTAATCTCCATGTCGATAGTGTGAAGGAGTAAATATGAATTGCATTCATCTCTGATCTTGAATTGGGATACAGGAACCAGTTATATTCTTAAAGCCAACATCGTCCTACTTAGAGAATGGAGGAACAATAGAGATCCCACATCCTTTGGATTCACTTCACCATGAAGTGGAACTCGCTTTAGTTATTGGAAAGAAAGCTAGAGATGTACCTGAATCAATTGCCATGGATTATATTGGAGGTATCTAATATATGCCTTTGTATTTGTTTGCTTCTTTTCATTTGTATTCTGTCATCATTTCTGATTGCATTGTTGTGTTTTCTTGTTTTTAAAGGATACGCTGTTGCTCTTGATATGACTGCTAGGGAACTCCAAGCTTCCGCCAAGGTAGAAGAAGATCTGTTTTTGTTCACATCAGTGATCTGGGGGTGTATTAAATGTATGCAATGCACAAATTATTGATGATAGAACTCATCCTTTAATCAAAGGTCTTTTTGTAAATCACAAATCAACTTTGGATTGAAAGTTTTCTATTTGGAATCATGACTTAGGGTCTTCAAACTGTCTTCTGCCTCCAATTTTCATAACCAGAATCATGGATGTTGGTTTTGCATAGATATTGTAATGAAATATGTAGTTTTGTGTTTAATCTTATATTTTGTTTTATTTCTTGTTGTCAGGCATCTGGTCTCCCATGGACGCTTGCGAAAGGACAAGATACTTTCACTCCAATCAGCTCTGTTGTAAGTATTGAACAATCTAAAACATATATACTTATTTCAATACGCCATATACTAGACGAAAATTGCTACATTTTTTCTGTTTGATGTACACATTTTTTTTCGTTTCTCTGATTGCAATACAACCAGATTGTAGCTTATGTATTTAGGGTCTGCCCACAAATTGTTTGCTTCGTCTTCGTGTTGTTATGATTTGTATTTGGTTGAGGGAAAAAAGTATCATTGCAGGAGGTTTAGAGGTATAATAGCGAACTTGAGATGAGAATCATATGCCTTATCAACTTGAATACAAATCTTTATTTTTTAATCTAAATTTTGTTTCTCTTATCGCTTTTTAGCTTCCAAAGGCGATGGTCCATGATCCCGATGATCTAGAACTTTGGCTCAAGGTTATCT
>OVAX01001963.1:0-11918 GCA_900406405.1 Lepidium africanum | reverse complement strand
TTTCCCCCCCCCCCCCCCCCACACTTTCTTGTTCTATTATCACTTAAAAAGGTGATGTTTCCTCCTCTTAAGAATGTAGAAAGATTAAACTGAATCTCTTTTGTGACAGGTAAATGGTGAAACAAGACAGAAGGGTTTGACAAAAGATATGATCTTTAAGGTCCCGTACCTTATCAGCTACATAAGTTCGATAATGACCCTTTTCGAAGGAGATGTCATCTTGACAGGTATCTACTTATAACTTTTGTTTTTTTACATCTGAAAACATTAAGAACTTACATAAGACAATCCCTTCATATCATAGGCACACCAGAAGGTGTTGGACCAGTAAAGATAGGTGAGAGTGTAACTGCCGGGATCACTGGTCTATCCGAAGTTCAGTTCGATGTGGGTAGGCGTGTAAAGCCCTTGAGTTAAATGCCTTTATTTTATTTTCATACAAAATGTCAAATCCGACAACAGTTTCTCTAATTTCTTCAAAAATTGTGTTTCCTTGCATTATAGTAAAACTCATACACCTTTCATTTGTAATTTGTGAAATAATGGGTTTAGATCGAGAGTAATGATATTTATTGTTGTGAGTTTCTTGGATTCAAAGAGAGTTTAATCCCCTAGTTAAAGGCTGAAGATACAAGAGAAGTCCGAACCAACGGAATTCAAAGCGAGTTGGTTAAAGTAGAGCACAAGTCCGCTTGATATCGTATTGTGGTTCATTGAGAAAGTGGAAACTAAAAGATTTTCAGAGTGTCCAATGGGAACTTATCATAATTGCACATATAAGGCTTGAAGAGAAGAAGCTCATATTCTCTCTTGTCCATGGCAGACTAGTTTCAAAGGAATATTCCACTTATATAAATGCCAATTACTTCAGCAGACTCTTTCGAGCTCCTATTTGTGGCGATCTGTTTATAAGCAAGCATATGGATAGTATAGTACACTGTTTTTGAAGCGACTTTCTAGTTTTTCCACGTGTCACATCTATCTTGTTTAGGTTTTAGAAATAGATTGTTATGAATAACATAGATTAAAAAAGAATCTCTGTAAAGCCTCTTTCTGACCGCTTACCAAGATTGCTTCCCTTTAGTTGACTTTTACATGTTTTGGAGTTTTTTCAAAAATCAAAATTATCACATACCTCATCTACCTGGTTTTGTTCCCTTTAAAGAAACACTATAGTGTTTGCTAGTTTTTCGACGAGGTGTGCCCATCAAAGTACAACCGCCGCCATGCCTTCACCACCTATATGAGCTTCCCTCACGTTAATGTGAATATATTTATACGGTGTGTGAAGATCTAATTTCTTGAGCTGATTTCTAGTTCAAAATTCTCACATGTTGGTGAAGTTCTCTTTTTCATCTCACATGTTGGTGAAGTATTTCTATCTATTTACGTTTTGAACAGGAAATCCCAAAGCAGAAGATCCAAACACTAACTTGCTAAGTATCTTTTACGATGGCACAACGTTTCACTACTTTCCAGAAGGGTAAACCCATAGCTCAAGAACATGACAAGGCGCATGTCTCTCATGTTCGAATCCCATCATTTGACAACTCAACGCTTATTCAGGAGCACAAACTCACCCTGCTCGGTAGAGTAACTAACACTCGGCACCAGAGGATAGCCTCTCTCTTATCTTTCCTTACCGAGTACTGGTGGACAAAGGAGAAACCACTAGGCACAAATCTGGGTAGGGGAATGTTCCATCTCAAGTTCTCCAACGAAGATGACCTTGAGAAAGTCCTCTCGAACAGGTCCTACCATTTTGCCAAATGATGCTTATCCTTGAGAAATGGGAACACATGTGGGACAGCTCATTTCCATCTCTAATACCTATCTGGATTAAGGTCCAAGGTATACCCCTTAACCTATGGTCGGACGCAGTACTCAAAGGCATATGCAATGACATTGGAACCTACATCCAAGGCGAGTTCACCATCTCAAAAGGTTGTATGCAAGTCCTTATGAACGGCCTTAAACCACTTACTATGGTTTCCACAGTTGAGTTTGCTAGAGGTGAGATTATCAAAGAACATTTGGTATGTGAAATTCACCTGCTTTAGACTTGATCATAATGAGAAAGAGTGCCCCTTCAAAGAAAGACCTGAAGTTAACTCTACGCAAGTAGTCCCAAGAGGCTCATCCTTAACACTCCGTAGTAACATCAACACTTGGTCTCATTACACTTCTCACAACCCAGCCTTTGAGAAGGCATCTAATGAGTATGTCCGTAGAACATATGAGCCAAGCAGCGTTTCAGGCTCCAACTACCTTTGTAGTAGGGATGACAGAGTCTTTAATTTTCATATATTATCAAATAGGCCTCAACCTTTCGCCCAACGTAGTGCTTCTTTTGCACCTTAATTCCAGTAGAATGCCTTTAAAGTGAACTCCAGAGCTCCATAAACTATATGGCGCGAGATCCAAAGGCCACAAAGCAAGCACAACTCTCCAGAGAATAGAAGAATATAAGTCACAGAACCAATTATGAGTAGAAAAGAACCAACAACAAAGATCATCATCTCTACCTTACATGATGCAGAGATTCCAAAAGAAGCGATAGACCAGGTTATTGGTGAGCTTCGCGATGTTATGGTACAATATTCAACGAGTGCAGATTCAAGTGAAAATGCAGCTAGGAAATAACAAATCGTGCAAGCTGAAGGTTTTGGTACATTTGAACGCAACGCAGCACAAATGGCCAAAACTGCACTTTTGAGAGAAGCCATAACTCAGGACAGAGAAGCCACCTTGGAGGACCTTACTGCTCATCATACCCAACCTTAGAAAGTTCCTATATTATAGAGACTAGGCTTCCAAATGGATGATAACACTAGTCACCTCCCTTCATCAAAGAGAACTACCTCCCGTAAGAAATTTGAAAAGATGTCAATAAAGAAGAAAATAACTAAGAGCACTATACTCTTCTCTGGAGCAAGTTCAAGGAAAAGGAAAATTTAAGCCATAAGAACTCCTCCGAGAAGGACACTTATGCTAGATGCTGCATGAACATCAGTCATCATAACTCCTCTGCTAACAACTACTGCAAATGTGATAAACATCGCAATTCATTGGGTACCAATGCTCCATCAAACCAAGATCCTGCAGTACAGCTGATCCCTGCAATGAACAAAAGAAGGGTGGATCTTCAAAATCTGCTTGGTCCTGTTCCCTAAAGCTTTTGAGCTAGAACTGTCAAGGTTTAGAAAACCCCTTGTTAGTTCGACATTTAAAGGATATGCAGTAAAGCTATCCACGGAAATTATTTTTGTTGATGGAGACGAAGAATATGGATACCTTTGTCCTTAATAGAACTCAGACGCTGGGATACATCAACCACGCGATTATAAACCCCCAAGGACATGGAGTTGGTGGCTTTTTTCTCCTCTCGAAAGATGACCTTAAACTATTAGTGGTGGCTGAATCCAATAACTAATTGATACATGAATTTCCTATCAAGGCAAGTCCTTTTATGTATCTTTCATCTACGGAGATACATATAAGAGAAAAATGAGAGAATTTTGGCATCACCTATTAGCAGTTAAAGTAGTACGCGATTCTCCATGGCTCCTCACAAGTGACTTTAACGATATAACTTGTAATTTGGAGAATTAGGGAGGACCTGAAAGACCGGAAAGCTCATTTATTGACTTATGAACTTTCCTAACCACATGTGATCTATTCGATGTTCAACATTCAGGGAACTTCTTTTCCTGGCGAAGTAATATGCAATCTCATGTGGTCATGTGTAGTCTTGACAAATCCCTAGCAAACCCGGCATAGAATGACCTTTTCCTAACTACACACTGTGAGTACCTATGGTTCAAAGGATCTGATCATAAGCCAGTCCTCACTTGTTTAGAACCTGAAAAGAAATAGAAGAAATGAGTATTTAGGTTCGATAGAAGGCTAATCAATCATGAAGAACTATAGCCTATCATTAAGGAAGCATGGCTAACAGAAGAAATTTAAGTGGCACGAAGATTATCTAAAGTCAGAGCTGCTATAATTGATTGGACAAAAGCTAAACAAAGATACAGTCGAAGATTGATAAAATAGTTCAAACAAGCCTTAGAAGAAGTCATGATAAGCACCCAAAGCAATGAAATATCCATCAAAGAACTAAATGACAAGCAACATGATGCATATATGGCGGAAAAAGCTTTTTGGAATCAAAGAAGTCGGGTTTTATGGTCGAGTCTAGGAGACCGAAACACCAAATACTTTCACTCAGTTTTCCAATAGTAGGAAGACTCTAAAAAAGCTAACAACTTTTAAAGATGCAGATGGCAATTCAATTTTTAAAGACGAGCAGATAGTTGAGGCTATATCAGAATATTTTCAAGGTCTATTCACATCAATTCCAAATCAAGGCACATATATAGTAGATGAAACATTAGAGCCCAAGGTCAACGAGAAGGATAATCAAACTCTGATAACTAAAACTTTAGAGACAAAATTTAAGCAAGAACTCTTCTCAATTTACGGAGACAAAGCCCCTGGCCCAGTTGGTTTCGGTGCATCATTATTTCATGCAAACTGGCAACTTCTTGGCAGTGTAATTTTCAAAGAAATTTGTGTCTTCTTTCAGACAAGCACCCTGCCAACACACACAAATTTAACCTATGTAAGATTAATTTTAAAGAACCAGAGTCCAAAACAAGTTTCCGATTTCAATCCCATAGCCTTGTGCAATGTGTATTACAAAATAATATAAAAAATTCTAGCAAGGAGAATGTGACCTATCTTATGTAAGGTGATAACGGAATCTCAATCCGCCTTTGTGGTAGAAAGTTCCAAACTAGATAATGTGATCATCACACATGAATTCCTCCACTACCTAAAGCAGTCAAAAGCGCATAAACACTGTTCACTAGCTATTAAAACCGACATGAGTAAAGAGTATGACCGTTTGGAATGGAGTATTATAGAGAGAGACTTTACAAGGCTAGGCTTCCATTCGATTTGGAAAAATGGATCATGGAGTGCGTTAAATCTGTCACCTACTCATTTTAATCAATGACACTCCCATGGGAAAAAAACAATCCCCCAATGTGGCATCCGCCAAGGTGACCCTCTTTCTCCTTACATTTTCATCCTCTGTGGTGAGGTACTCTCTGGTCTTTGTCACAAAGCACAAGGTAGTGGGAAATTACAAGGAATTAGAGAGGCAAATGATGGTCTACCGACAACACTATGTTCTTTTGCAAGGGTAATAGATAAAGCATCATAACTCTAAAGGAAATACTAAGTAAGTATGGTGATGCGTCTGGAGAATCCATCAATAAGCTCAAATTGACAATAACCTTCTCTCGGAGGACCCCTCAAGCTGTTAAAGACATAATCAAACTCGAATCACAAATCCATCAAGAAGGAGGTATAGACAAATACTCGGGTTACTAAAAAGTTTTGGAAGAAGAAAAAGAGATATATTGCATCAATTATCGACAAAATCACGCTTAAGAGTGCAAATAGGCCAACAAATTCATATCCCAAGCAGGAAAAATCATGACGATGAAGAGTGTGCTCACAACAATTTCATCTTGTGTGATTTCCTATTTCCTAATGCCATCATCCCTCTGGAAAAAAAATATAATCAGCTATGATTAGATTTTGGTGGGATTCAAATCCTGGAACTAGAAAAATGGCATGGACATCATGGAACAACCTGACAAAATCAAAAAGGAATGTAGGGCTTAGATTGCGAAATATTAGCACCTTCAGCATAGCACTTCTGGCTAAACTAAGTTAAGACTAATTCGGAATCCAATCTCACTTATGGCTTGGGTGTTACTATCCAAATACTACATAGACTCTGACTTCATTCATTGTGCAGAAAAAAGCAATATTTCCCATGGATGGAGGGGAATACTAAGAGATAAGGACCTACTACCTAAACACATGGGATGAGCCATTGGAAATGGCCAATAAGTCAACGTTTAGAGTGACAATTGGTTTTCCACAACATCTCAATGAGCACCCTTCGTCCCTCCTACTCAGATGTATGAATCGCTTAACATCTCAGATCTTCTAGCACCTGGAACGAGCAAGTGGGATGTAGAGAAAATTAATCATATAATACCCAATACGGCTAGAAAAGTTCTTCTCATCAAAGCAATAAGAAAATGAGGAATCAATAAGAGAATTTGGTTAAGAAAGGCCACATGTACTTATACTACCCATTTAGGTTATGTTACGGCTATGAAAGAAGTGCAAATGATACAACAAGAGCCACTTATCACAATCAATTGGCTAAAGGATGTATGAAGTAAAGCTTCTGCCTAAAGTAGCCCAATTTGTTTGCAAAGCTTTTTCACGAACGTTACCAACATGAAAAAGACATGCTAAAAGGATTCATTATACCTATTTATCTTGTATTATATGTGGAAAGGAGGGAATAATACCTCATGTGTTACTTCATTGTAGGTTAGCTCAGAAAGTATGGAAGTTGGCATTAATACTTAATTGGCTGGAAACTCGAACTGATTCAAATTTTCTTTCGGTGTGGAAGAAGCTTATTCAAGCACCATGCTTGCCACTAGTAGGACTTGTTAACTGCCTCATTGCAGGCTAGATCTCGTGGAATCTCTAGAATGCTCGAAACAACCTAATTTTCAAAAGGACTTGTTGGAATGAAACATACACAATTAACAAAGCAGTATGAGATGCTAAAGAATGGAGATTAGTAGAAATTGACCCACTGAAAACAAAGACATCACACCCAATTTCTCCGCTGAAGAATACCACCGGATTCTGGTCTCCTACTTTACAGATGCAACTTTTGATTCAAAGAAAAATAGAGCCGGTCTAGGATGGACCTTCTTCGTCAATGCTGTCATGCACCAATTTCTTCTAGAAATTTCTACACTATACTCAATGAACGTTTACCCTTCTAGAACTCTTCTAGATGCTTCTAGGGCGTTGTAGAGAATGTAAAGAAGTGTGGAATGATCTAGATAGTCAACCTCCACCATTTGATTGAATAAATCTCCACCATTGATTTTTAGACGAACTTGTATAAATAGGGGGATGCCCTCAATTGTAGCCATCCAATCATTTCTCAGTAATACAAGTTATTTCTCTACTTTTTCTTTCTAGAACTCAAAGTTTCTCTCACTAAGGACCAAGGTTCGAAGTTGAGCAAGGCTGACTTAGATGTTGCAAGGGGCAAGAAAGAGCTAAGGCCACACTAACTGATTCAAGGGGAATCAGATGACGAAATTCGGTATGTCCAGCTTGAAGAAATGCTAACATCTCTAAGGGTGGAGAGTATGGAAAGGGTGTAAGGCTTGGAAGCTGATATGACATTATGCAGAAGAGTTACTACTAATTTGGGACACTCTACACCGACTAGAGGGAGCCGAGTGGATGTTCCTTGACCATCTAACTACAAAGGGGCTTGAGATGCTAAGGAAGTTGAGAACTTTCTCTAGCAGTTAAGACAATATTTTGACAATCGCTACCTCATAGAAGACAAAATGAAAGTGAAAACTGTAACCTCGTATTTGTCCGACACGACGATGCTTTGGTAGTGAAGGAAGCATGTCGAGATCGAGAAACGCACTACCCAGATCGAGACCTAAGAAAAGTTCAAGAAAGGGCTTAAATTACAACTCTATCCAGAGAATGTCGTGTATAAGGCCCGAAAGAAGTTGAGGGAACTTTGGCAAAAAGGTACCATTCGGGATTATGTTAAGGATTTCACTAACATCATGCTGCATATTCCTAGCATAACCGACGAAGAACTAGTTTTTCATTTCTTCAATGGGCTGCAAAATTGGACAAGACAAGAACTGCAATGACGAGGTGTCCAAATTTTTTATGAAACAATTGCGGTGGCTGAGTCATTAAACGACTTCCGCACCTAGGGTACAAATGACTCGACCAAGAGGAAGGATAAGGAAAAGGTCGGGAGTAAAAGTGAGGGAGAGAGACGAGATTATTCACATCTCTCACGACTATATAAGGATGATTGATCTAGGAAACAAGAGAAATTTGAGGTGAAGAAGAAGTCTTTTGCACCTAAGGGTGCGTGTTTCGTGTACAAATGGCCACATATAATGAAGGAATACCCAAATTTGGTATCGCTGTCCGCGATTATGGAACAACATGTGGCAGGAACTCAAGAGGAGGTTGCTAAGATGGGGACAATGCAATTCCTAGGTGCCTTAAAGGTCGGGTCAATAAACAAGAAAACAAGCAAATGGCTTATGTATGTTAATGCCCGGATTAATGAGAAGATGACCCTAGTCATGATGGATACGAGAGCCAGTCATAACTTCCTGATCAAAGATGAAGCTAAAAGACTCGGTATTAAATGGGATAGATGGGAGGGCTGGATAAAGACAGTGAATGCTAAGGCCCAACCGGTAAATGGAACAGCTCGAGAAGTGTAGATGAAGCTAGGCGAATGGATTGGTCTAGTGAACTTCTTGATAGCCCTGATGAATGACTTCAAAGTTGTTTTACGGATAGAGTATATGTGACAAGTCTTGGCAATACCTATTACCGCACTCAACACAATGTGCATCATTGAAAAGGGTTTGCAGTGCGTGATTCTGGCTATTGAAGAAAAGGTCGAAGGACCATTACAATTGTCGGCGATGCAGCTTACAAAAGGGGTAAAAAAGGGAGAACCAATGTTCTTGGCCGTGATGAAGGCTGAAGTTGAAGGGAAAAGTACTGGTTCGATCCCACCAGCTATCGAGGCGGTCCTTGAAGAGATAAGGATGTGATGCATGCTAAGCTACCATTTAAATTATTACCTATGAGAGAGGTGGATCACCGAATTGAGTTGGAGCCCGTTGTTAAACCACTAGCGATGGCACCATACCTTACGGAACCTTCTGAGCTTGAGAAGTTGAGGAATCAACTTGATGAGTTGTTAGCAATGAGGAAACTCAAACCATCAAAAGTTCTTTATGGTGCGCTGGTCCTGTTCCAAAAAAAGTCGGATGGTTTGTTGAGGGTGTGCGTGAACTACCAGACACTAAACAAGATAAAAAACTGTTACCAACTCCTTTGATTGCTAACGTGTTTGACAGACTTGGTGGGGAAAAGATTTATACCAAGATGGACTTGCAGAAGGGGTACTATCAAGTCCAATATGTCGAAGGAGATGAACCTAAGACTGTGTGTATCACTCGTTATGGGTCGTTAGAATGGCTTGTCATGCCATTTGGGTTACCAAATGCCCTAGCTACGTTCTGAACCCTAATGAACCAAATACTGCAACCATACTTGGATCGATTCATGGTGGCTACTTGGATGACATAGTAATCCATAGTAATTCGATGGAGGACTATATCAAGCACTTACAGAAAATTTTTAGAGTTCTAAGGGAGAATGAACTGTTCATAAAGAGGGACAAGTGCATGTTTGCCGCTGAAGAAATCCAGTTCTTGGGATATGTTATTGGGCACAAAAGTTTGACAATAGACGATGTTAAAGTAAACGCAATAACAAAGTGGGAAGCGCCAACCAAGGTAACTGAATTACGATCGTTCCTTAGACTAGTGAACTATTACCACCGCTTTATTGAGGAATATTCCAAGTGAATTGCTCGCTTGACTGATATATGAAGAAGGCAAAGACTTGGGAGTGGACTGATCGATGTCGGAAAGCCTTTGAAGAGTTGAAGGAAGCTGTAAGTCAAGAACCTGTCCTTTCCTTACCCAATTTTAAGTTGCCATTCGAATTACACATGGATGCCTCCGATTTTGTTATTGGTGGAGCGTTGATGCAAGAGAGGCATCCTATTTTCTTTGAAAGTCGAAAGTTGAATGAAACTGAAAGGAAAAGCACTGTCCAAGAGAAGGGGATGATAATTGTTGTCCATTGCCTAAGGGTTCGTAGGCATTACCTGTTGGGTTAGCACTTCATGATCAAAATGGATAACGTGGCCATAAGCTACTTCCAGTCTCAGAAGAAGTTATCTCCTAAACAAGCCCATTGTCAAGACTTTTTGGCCAAGTTCGACTATACCTTGGAGTATAAGCCGGGAAAAGCTAAAGTGGTCATTTATGCATTAAGTCAAAAGGCCGAGCTGGCGGCAATGAGTGTAGTTGAAGAAAGTATCTTGGGTTGGATTAAGGATCGATTATAAAGTGATCTAGTTGCCCAAGAATTGATAAAATTGGTAAAGAAAAGGAAGACGCACTGGTTTTGGGTAGAAGATGGCTTGCTCTTTACCAAAGGACATCGATTCTATGTTCCAAAATCTGAGAGCCTTCACCGAGATATTATCCGAGAATGCCATGATACTTAACAGACTAGGCATCCGAGACAGAAACGCACCATGGTGCTAGTCGAGGTAGCTTAGTTTTGGCATGAGATGCATGATACATATGAACTATACGTAAAAATTTGCTTGATATATCAGCAAAACAAGACGGAGAACAAGCAGTCAACGGGGTTGCTTGAACCATTGCCTGTTCCAGAGGGAGTTTGGGAGTCTGATGGGCTCGGGTCTATTTTGGTGATAGTAGATTGATTCTCTAAGTAAAGAATGTTCGTAACATGTGATCCAATTGTATAGCTAAAGAAGTGGCTAGGGCATTCTTTAAGAACATGGTGAAGTTTTGGGGACTGCCAAGAAACATTTTGAGTGATCAGGATCCTAACTTTATAGGATGACTTTGGATGGAGTTGTTCAAGTTACTCGGGACTGACTTAAATTTCTCAACAAGCTTTTACCCATGTACTAAACAGGTGAATTCGTTGTTGGAATGCTACCTCCGACACTTTGTGAGCAAAAGCCAGAAGGATTGGGCTAGATTGTTGGACGTGGCCCAAAAATTGCAACGGAGTGAAGCGACTCGACGAAGCCCCTACACCAGCTACAAGCCCTGAGTTTGTTCTGTGGTAGAGACATGACTATCTCTTCTTTAGTGCCATATTTGGCACCATTGAGATGTCTCTTCTCTGATTGCTACAACAACAACAACACTTGAAGGATAGACCACACTCACCTCGACCTATGCAAAGCCAACTCATGGTCACATTAAACAACCAAAACAATAACTTAAGCCTAGTGTCAAAGGTAATTGATCAGTTGATAAATTCATGCAGCAGATTAAAATGAAAGCAAATGCTCTTACTCTTCTTAGAAGCCTTCTCGATCCAGAATATCTCACTGATTATATTCTAGATGGCCTAACTGATGACTACAAACCTGTCATCGATGTCGTTCACTCCCGTGACACCGCCATCTCTTTTACTGAATTACATGAGAAGCTCTTGAATCGTTAACTCGATATCTCCAACACTCAAGCCACTCAGCCTACTTTTCCCTAACTGCCAATCATGTTAAAAACAGGAACATGAACTCACGTTCAAACAATGAATCTCCTCGCTAATATTTGTCTCGATTTGACATGTCTCGCAATAATCAATCTGATTCACGCCAACCTCACCCTTACCTTGGCAAGTGTCGAGCTTGTGGTACTCAAGGGAATAGTGCGAAATGCTGCCTGATGTTTTGCCTTATCTCTTAGACCTCGTCTCCTGTAGACTCTTAGAATCAATTTCCTTCAACTAACTAGACGCACTACAAGAAAACTTGTCGTTTGAGACTGCACAATCAGTCGCAAATCAGTCCCATTTTTGAAATGTGGGACTGATTTGCGACTGATACAATCAGTCGCAAAACCTGAGTCGCTAATTTATGGAGTCGCAAATTAGTCGCTAATTTGCGACTGATTTGAGACGAAAATAATCAGTCGCTAATAGCGACTGATTTTGCGACTAATCAATCAGACGAAATTAGCGACTAATCTGAGACCCATTTATCAGTCGCTAAAATCAATCGCAAATCAGTCACAAAAATCAGTCGCAGATCAGCCACAAAAATCAGTCGCATATCAGTCCCAGATCAGTCACAAAAATCAGTTTCAGATCAGTCACTAAAATCAGTCTCAAAT
>OVAX01001962.1:0-29671 GCA_900406405.1 Lepidium africanum | reverse complement strand
ATATATATATATATATATAGTTATAAATTACTAAAGCTCATAATTATCTATAGTGGCATAATGACGTTAATATTTGTAATTTATAGAAAAACAAAAATGAAACTCTTTTTGCCGAAACAAAAATGAAACAAAATATATATACACATAGTTATAAATTACTAAAGCTCATCATTTCTCAACTCACTCACGACAACATATGTTTTTTTTCTTCAACTTATTCATCATTTAATTGTTTTATTACAAAATATTCATAGTTAAAAAATTATAAAAATATAGGATAATTATAAAAAAAATACAATAAAAGTGAACAAAAATGGTTAATGATACTATATATAACGCCCCGACTGCTGCCATAATGTTCCCCACGTCTTCTCCTGGTTTGTGGGCCCACTTTACCAGCCCGATGGTCGGTACGCTACGTTCATGAGGTTTTAAAGACTTGTTTACCGGCCCTACAAATTACCACATGATCTTTTCCCGTTTTTTGTCCTCACACACACGGTTCCGAAAATCACTTCCCAAAAAGTCATCCATCATTTGACTACTCCAACTCAAGCGTGTTTAACCTTGGAGTTTTCTCTGGACAAGTAACCGAAAAGATAAGTGCACCTTGGTGACATAGGTGGCCAAATCAATTCTTTTAAACCTCTCTATATACAAAACTACATATTATATTTTCCAAAACTGGGGTGTTACACTAGAAGTATACTTGAAAAAACATCTTAAATTAAGTTAATAAGAATGATATAAATGTGTATATATATAGGGTCTATATTATATATCATAGTAAATATAATAAAAAGAAAATTAAAGATATTAATGTTAGACTAAATGTAGATTCTCTTCGGTTTAGCCATCAATAATAAAACAAACAAAATTTAAACCAAATTACAATTCTAAAAAGTTTTAGTTAACTTACTTTTATCGTATATTAAATTTATTATAAATAATAAATTTATCCAAATATAATGTTGAAGATGCCTTTAGCAAAAATATGAGAGAAATATTACAAACTTTTAATGAGAAAATCAAAATAATTTATTTATTTTTGTTATGCATTATCTGTATGATTTGCATGATATGTATTTTTTGATCTGCATTCCCCATTTGAAACTTATGATATTTTAAAAGTTTTTGCATTCCCAATGTGTCTAGATTCAGGTTTCGAATGGTGAATGTAGATAAAAAAATGTCGATCACGCAGATCATATGCAGATCACGCAGATCATGTAGAATATATTATATATTATTATTTTATTATAAGATTTATTTTATAATTTTGTAATTTTGATAAATAAGGAGATAAACAAACTAGATTCAATTGATCATAAATAATATTATAAATCAAAAAGCAATTTCAATTATATGAAAGCTGTTGGAGGTGGATCTGAGATCCTACTTCGGTCCACAGAAAACAATAGAAGTGTTCAACCCGGCAGTATTATCAAAGTCTCAACTCGGATTTTCTAATCAACTCGTGAGAATTCCTTCTCGGAAGCACACTAAAGCTTGAAGGAAGTCAGAAGATACGTCATCAACCAAAGAAATAGAAATTTTCTTATTCCAACATGGAAAAATTCCGAAAATCTAGCTAGAATCTTCTAGATAAGAGCAAATCCTAGAAATTGTATATTTTCATTTATCGAATCTGTTTTGTAACTGCCTCTATGTTCTATAAATAAAGGAGCATATCCTCCAAAAAAGGGATCAGCTTTTTGGCATACACTAAGCAATAAGAGCAACTCGTCAAACCATTTCTTGTGTGATACTCTTTCGCTCCAAATCTCTAAAAAATCCTTGCCCAGTCTTCCTCATCTTTAATTAGAATTGCGGTTTAGTTATTTGTGCTAAACCCGGTTCAAACAGTTGGTGCCATCTGTGGGGAAGACATCGAAGGAAAACCTAAGAGCAAGGAGGATCTACGCGAGCAGAATGGTGGAAGACGAAATCACCATCAACTCGCCAGAAAGAAGGGAGGCTAACTTCCAGGAGAACATCAATGATTCATCAAACTCAGGGAGAAAACCGAGAGAACTCTCGTGAGACTACTGAACTTCCTGGTCCGCCTTAAAGACCATCTTTAATTGAAAGTTTGGTGCGCAACATGATAGCGTAATACAAAGCTTACAAGAGAAGAAATTTGGAAAGATTTGATCGAATTGTGTCTCGACTAAACGGAGGAAACTTCCCGACTGCACAAAATAACAGGATGGATGAAGGAGTAATTGCTACCGTCCAGAGGAAATTATTCGGAGAAGGACCAAGCACGAACACAACCAACATAGTCGGACATGAGCAACTCGCAGCTCAGCATACACTGGGACAACAAGTGTCAACTACAATGGACGCAGCAACGGTATACCGGATGATGGAAGATATGCGGTCGCAATTTCATTAGGCTACTAGTTCAGCACCATAAATTGGGAGAATTTTAGCCCAAGTTCGGAACTCGCCTTTTGCGGTAAATCTAAAAAGAGTCTCGGTCAATTAACGATCGAGGATAAGGTGCCCATTGTACGACATAACAATTGATCCAATTCAGTTCATGAGTGTTTTCAATGTAGTTGACACTTGTAATACCATTTATGATCAGCCAAAAAGTCAAAGGATGAGCATCAAGAGCCAAGGCAGCATAATCACAAAGGAAGGTACAACTTGGCTACCGCTTTCCAAGTCGACGAATCTAGAAACCCGACACGATGAAAGCCGTTCAATAATACGTACAACCAAATCGAGTATTGTGCCTTTCACAATAGAACTGGTCATTCTACCTCAAAATACAAACAGTTACAGGAACTGCTTGCAGAGAAGTATAGCAAATGAGAAGTTAAACTCTCGGAGGAAGAAACTGAGAAATTTAAAGCACAGAAAAGAAAGGAGGCCAAGTTGCGAGAAGCAGCGAACAAAGCGGTAGGCCAAAGCAGTGAAATTAAAGGAAAACCAAAACGGCAAAAGCAAGAGGACGAAGTTGAAGAAATGGACCCCGCAAGAGTGGACGTCAATGTAATCATGGGAGGATTACAATTTTGTGATGACACCATACGTTCAATCAAAAGATATGAGCGGAAGGTCGTAGCAGCAGTTAATCTCGAACCATATGAAGAAAGGTATGGGACAATGAATTCGGAAGTAACTTTCACGGCAAAAAACACAGAAGGAGTGATCTTCCCTCACAATGATCCACTAGTCATAAAATTACGATTAGCTGACTGCGACGTATCTCGGATTCTTATTGACACGGCAAGTTGAGTGGATCTGATCTTCAAAGAGGCACTAGATAAAATGGCACTACCGGACCTCAGGCTTAAACCAGTGGAAAGAACGTTGACCGCATTTGACGGAAGTACAATCAATGCAATTGGGACTGCCAAGTTGGGCATCCGAGTTGCCAGAATAACGAGATGGGTCAAATTCTTCGTGGTAGACAAACCACCAATTTATAACATAATTCTTTGCACACCATGGATTCACTTAATGCAGGCAATCCCATAAACCTATCACCAGTGCGTAAAGATCCCAACGAGCAAAGGAGTCTATACTTTACGAGGAGACCAGAAGATGTCCCGAACTTGTTTCATCACCGAGTTAAAACTCCACAACAAGTTTTGCATGATTACAACAACCATTAAAAAGAAAGCATTGTCGGAACCGCCTGTTCCAGAGAAGCCAGATCAGTCAAGCGTCGAATTTGTCAACATTAACTTAACAGACCTTTCGAAGTGCGTGAGTATTGGGATCAACTTGTGTAAACCATTTCGGAAAAAGTTAATCCAACTCTTGAAGCAGAATGTGATGACTTCCGAATGGACCACCAAAGACATGCCTGTAATCGACCCGAAAGTAGCAAGCCACAGACTAAATATCGATTCGACATACAAGCCAATCAAGCAGAAGAGGAAAAAGCTTGGACCAGAAAGGACTAAAGCCATGATTGACGAGGTCAAAAAATTGACCGATGTCGGATCCATTGTCGAGGTCCAATATCCAGACTGGTTGGCCAATCCTGTAGTCGTTTCCAAAAAGAACGGAAAGTTGCGAGTCTGCATAGACTTCACTGATCACATGCTAGTCAAGTCGCTAAAAGTGGAAGACCATGTTGACCATCTAGCAAAGTGCTTCAAAACATTGAACGAGTACCATATGAAGCTAAACCCGGCGAAAAGCACTTTCGGAGTGACTTCGGGAGAGTTCCTTGGGTACATAGTTACGCAGAGGGGAATCGAAGCAAACCCCAAGCAAATAAAAGCAATTCAAGAGCTATCTTCTCCGAAGAGCAAACGGGAAGTTCAACGGCTAACTGGCCGAATAGCAGTATTAAACCGATTCATCTCACATTTTACGGATAAATAACTCCCATTCTACAGTCTGTTATAGGGAAACAAGGAATTCAATTGTTATGAAAAATGTGAGAATGCTTTCTCTGAGTTGAAGAACTATTTGTCAACACTGCCGATTCTCGCAAAACCTGAAGACAGAGTTCCATTATACCTATACATAGTAGTCTCCACATCAGCAGTAAGTAGTGTGCTAGTACGAGATGGTAGAGGAACTCAGCAACCAATATTCTACATAAGCAAGTCGTTGGACAGAGCCCACTCAAGATACCCGACGATAGAAACACTTGCAGTCACCGTAGTAACCTCGGCAAGAAAATTATGCCCTTACTTCTCGTCACATACTATCATAGTATTGACGAATCACTCGCTACAAAAAATTCTGCATTGCCGAAACCAATCCGGAAGGTTAACCAAGTGGGCCATCGAATTAAGCGAGTATGATATCGAATACAGGGGAGAACGAGTGCAAAATCTTAAGTCTTAGCGGATTTCTTAATCGAGTTAGCACCTGAATTGGAGCCATCTGAGTCAGAGAAGACACTCAAAACCTGGAAGATCTACATAGATGGATCATCGTCGCAACATGGTTCCGGAGTTGGAATCCGACTTGAGACCCCGACATGAGAGGTCTTAGAACAATCTTTCCAACTTGCATTTCCGGCATCAAACAACGAAGCTGAGTATGAAGCGTTAATCGCAGCAATCAGACTGGCAAAATAAGTTGGAGCCATGAAAATAGAATGCTATTGTGATTCGTAACTAGTAGTGAATCAAGTAAACAGAGGCTATAACACCAAAAATGACCGAATGGAGGCGTACCTAGAAGTCGTCAAGGAGTTAACGAAAGATGTAAAGTTCCGAGTCAACAAAATCTCCAGATTTAAAAATACATCGGTCGATGCCTTAGCAGCTCTAGCATCGACAACAGACACCGTTCAAAGAAGAATCATTCCAGTAGAAAGTATTGATCGCCTCAATATAACGCTACCAAAAGGAGATAGTGGACTCGTAATAACAGTGGCCGACAATACGGATGATTCTGACACCGAAATGCAAGATGTAGATCAAATGGGTGAACAGAAAGTCGATCGGCAAGATGAGATACTCGAATATATCACAAATGGAAAAGCTCCTGAAGATAGATGGGCGGCACGCGGATTAAAAGCTAGATGTGCTCCCTACACCCAACTCAACGGAAAGTTATTTCGTCGAAGTGCGAATGGAATTCTCCTAACTTGTATTCATGGTGATGAAGCCAACAAGATCATCAAAAAGATGCATGACGGAGCCGGTGGAAACCAAAATAGTGGTAGAACACTCGTGCATAAAATTCAAGCTCTCGGATACTATTGACCAACGATGGCTAAAGATTGTGCACAATAAGCAGCAAAGTGTGCCAAATGCCAAAGGCATGGACACATTATCCACCCTCCAACTAAAGAACTAGCGTCAACAGTGATGCCATATCCATTTATGCGATGGGAAATAGACATAGTCGGACCATTACAGGCATCTCGGCAGAAGCGCTTCATGCTTATAATGACCGACTACTTCTCGAAATGGGTTGAAGTAGAGTCTTTTTCACATATCAAAGACAAAGATGTAGTGAAGTTCGTATGGAAGAATATCATATGCCAAAATGGACTACCTTATGAGCTTGTAACAGATAATGGGTCTCAATTCATCTCGGCGAAATTCACTAATTATTGTTCTAAATGGAATATCCGAGTAAATAAATCCACTCTGAGAAATCCACAAGGGAACGGGCAAGCAGAAGCAACAAACAAGCAAATACTAGATGGGATCAAGAAAAGATTAACAAAAAAGAAAGGAAATTGGACTGCCGAGTTGGATGGAGTACTTTGGTCACACAGAACAACACCAAGACGCCCAACGGGACAAACCCCTTTCTCCTTATCTCATGGAATGGAAGCAATGGCTCCAGCCGAAGTGATGATCCCAACTTTGCACCGAGAACACTTACCTGAAAATGAGGGCTCCAATAATGAGGCAAAAGAAAAAACCCTTGACAACTTGGAAGAAGAACGAAACAAAGCACTTCTCCGAGTTCAAAACTATCAAGCAGCAAAGTACTACAATAGAACAGTTTGAGGACGACACTTTACAGTAGGAGACTTAGTTCTCCAAAAAGTGTTTGAGAACACAGCAAAACTTAATGCCAGAAAATTGGGCGCCAATTGGGAAGGCCCATATATCGTTTGTGAAGTCGTAAAACCAGAAGTTTACAAGATTGCAACAATGGAAGGCGAGATGATTCCATGAAGTTAGAATTCCCTCACCTAAAGAAATACTACTACTGACAACTTGCCAACCCAGTAACCTAATTGTATTATTTAGTGCCCCTCTTTTTAGCGCCAAAAAAATAAAATAATAATAATAAACATGTAATCAGAATTACATATTGGCTTGATCCCTGCGGGATACATAGGTAGCCTTCAGGTGCAGCTAAAAATAAATAAAATCAATATAAGTTCCCATCTCGGGTCGTTAAAAATAAAAAAGAGAGAATAAGGGTTACACCCTAACTCCTGAAAAGATGAGATCAAATTCTCGCAAAAAACAAAACCGGGTCTTAAAATCTCATTCAAAATAGATGAGTCTCAAAATCTCACCGAGACAAAACTCTCAAAAATAATAGAGTTGAAACAAAAAAAACTCCACTAAACCGAGATTAAGTTCTCGTAACAAAGCTTGTGGCAAAAACAGAATCACTAGCACTTAAAACGAGTCTTAATGTCTCGCCAAGATGAAATTCTCAAAGATAGTAAAATCATGTCTTAAAATCCCTCTCATAATTACCCAGTCTTAAAACCTCGCCAAGATGAAATTCTCAAAGATAGTAAAATCAAGTCAAGAACCCCACTTAAAAGCCCATAACTAATTCTCACACTTGACCAAGATCGCGTTCTCGTCAGAACATTCAAGCAAAAATCCAGAAGCATAACTCTCAAAAAGGAAGAACACAATTTTTCTTTTTTAATTTTTCAAAATTCCTTTTAACGAAACAAAGGGTAGTATTATGAAGATTATTTCCGAGATCAAACTTCTTAAAACACTTAATCTGAGTCTTAAAATCTCAGCTTTAAGCGCCAAATAGTGAAACTCCCTCTTTCCTAACAAACGGGATCGAACTCTCAAACTTAGGGAGGGAACTTAGCTAAACGCGTAAAAAGAAAAGATCTCGGGAATTGAACTTCATGATTCTTCCATTTGTTTCATTTTTACAAGTCAATCTTTGGCAAAGTTCACAATTCAAAGTACGAAAACAATTCTCATTAATAATGAATTTCATTACACAAGAAAACAAAACTAATTACAAGACCAAATGCCGACAACAAGGAGTAAAGAAACAACTCAAAAGAACTGAGACCACAACTACCATGAGTCAAAGAGATGACTTATAAAAGGCCAATCAGAGGTTACAAAAGATCAAAGGAGAAAACCCTACAAATACAAAGATTCATATAAAAAAGAGATAGACTAATCCCTAGTATGATTGTTGCTCTTCGACACTTCCCCAATCTCGAAAACAAGGACGACCAAGTCTCCAGGTAGCAATGGCGTCAAGTTCTCCCGACTGATGACTTCCTTGGACTGATTCAACTTGGTAGTCATCAAGTCAGTCGCTGATACCGGGATTCTCACACCACAGTTGGAAAGCAATTAGAGAACATTCGTAGACCCAAGATATTGGGCGTACGTCAACCGGGCTTCCAGGTTCACGTCCAAGTCGTTAAAGCGAGCGCTAATTTGGTTGAAACGCTCACTCAGCTGGACATGAAGATCGTTGTAGATCTTCTTCTTCTCGTCATTAACGAGCTGACGAAGCCACAAGTCGAAATTCTCCTTTATACAATCCAACTCGGACTGCAACCCTTGTAGCTTATCATTAGCTTTCTTGGTAACCTCCCCACGATCAGATTCAACACACCTGAGTGTCTCAGTCAAAGCGATATTCTGCTCAGTCAAGTGAAGAACGTTCTCACACTCAAGCTTTAACTTGTCTTTTAGACGAGCGATTTTCTCTTCAGTAGCAGTGACCTGAGACCTAGCCTCCACTGCTTCAATTTGAATCTGGCCAGCCCGGCCTGAAGGGGTTGAATTCCTTCGAATGTTTCCGTCCGGGTTAGCGCGGGACCTTTCCCGCTGGAGCGTAATGCCGTTAAGGCAAGCAATAAACTGCAAAAATGCAACATCTTTGATTAGAAGAAATCAACATTAAAAGAATCAAAATCAAAACAAACTCGGAAAACAACCTACCCGGAATAACAAATAAGCAATCTCTTCACACTCCTCCTGATTCTCCATCTGGTCTAAGGAAAAGAGAAGTTCAAACGTCGTTCTTATCTGATGCATCAAGTCAGCACACTTTGGACGAAATTCCAAGATTGATCTTGGATCGGAGTGGTTGTGAGTAAAGCGGAAGTCAGGAATTCCCCTACTTCTTCCGCAAGAGGCACCAGAAGCCTCGAGACGAGTGACCATGCCAGGAGGAGAAATCATAAAAGGCTCCACTCTAGGTCTTTTAGGAAGTCGTGAAGTACCACGACCGAAAGATGAAAGGACCTCGACTATATCTCTAGTCGGAGTAACGGAAGAACGAGTGACCCTAGAAGATCCCCCAGAAGGATGAGTATTTACTCCCTCCAAAGCGGCGTTTAAACCTTCATTTATGTTTGGGAGTTTAAAATCGTCAAGACCCATTTTTAAGGAATTAAAGAAGAATAAAAAAAAGAAAGTGAGGATGGAATCGAAAGTCAAAAGAAAACTTAATGAAAGTAGAAGAAAGTCGGAAAATGATTTATCGAAAGTCGGATGTGTGGTAAAAGAAGGGGATGGTGCGATATTTATAGAAATTTAATGGAAGCCGAAACGACGCCAAACAGTAATAATTACTTAGCGGGTGAAAATCGAGGAAACCGTTCAAGTAACCCAATCACAGACTGATACGTGGACTGAAGGTTCCAGAAGCAGGTAATTTTTCGACTCAGAAATTCTGACTTAATTTTCCAAGTCTGGGGGGGAGGACAATTGTTGGAGGTGGATCCGAGATCCTATTTCGGTCCACGAAAAAAAATAGGCCCAACACGCTAAGTGTTTAACCTGGTAGTATTCTCGAAGTCTCAATTTGGATTTTCTATTCAACTCATGAGAATTCCTTCTAAGAAGCGCGCTAAAGCTTGAAGGAAGTCAGACGACATGTCATCAAACAAAGAAATGGAAAATTTTCCTATATTGACATGAAAAATTTCCCAAAATCTTGCTAGAATCTTCTAGATAAGACCAAATCCTAGAAATTGTATATTTTCATTTATCAAATATGTTTTGTAACCGCCTCTATGTTCTATAAATAGAGGAGCAGATCCTCCAAAAAGGGGATCGACTTTTTGGCATATACTAAGCAATAAGAGCAAGTCGTCAAACCATTACTTGCGTGATACTCTCTCTCCAAATCTTTAAAGAATCCTTGCCCACTCTTCCTTATCTTTAATCAGAATTGTGGTTTAGTCCTTTATGCTAAACCCGGTTCGAACAAAAGCTACATGTTAGATGACTTTTGTTTCGGCCAAAAATTTTGTTTTTATTTTACATTAGTTTAGGAGAAGACCTATTATCAAACGGTGACATGTAATAACTGTATTTATAGAAACTATATGAAATATTTAATTGATATATCTAGCTAATAAAAAATATTATATTATTTTATTTTATTTTAATGTTATGTATATGGATATTAACGAATCATAAATACTAATATAAGTCGAATATAATAAACAAATCGCTCAAGTGAAAAAATTTCGTATTTGTATTTCAGATATAATATACAAATCTCTATATTTTCTTCTCCTGGTTACAGTAACATAATATTAATGGAAACGTTTCAGCACTTCGCACATAACTGTCCTTCGACCTTGTCGGCGGCAGAGGATGAGGAAGAAGGAACATGCAGCTTTTGTAGAGAAAATCCTTGATCCATTACACTTTTCATTCATGTAACTTGGATCTATGTAAGCTTTGTTCGAACCTAACCCCTGAGCTGGTACATCATCTGCACCCAGATCACACCCTTGAGTTCCATCCATGTCAGGCTGGTGAAAAGCCAGGCTCCATATGTTGCGGCAGTGGGTTTTTCTCTTCTGGATCTTACTACAAATGTAAAAGCTGTGAATCAAGATGGATCTTGAGTGTGTCTCTAAGAATTTAACAAAAATTTGGGATGCGAATCCAAAATACCATGATAGTCACAAACACGTTTTAGCTCGTTGTTGACCTCGTGGGTCGAATGGTAGTGGCTCTTGCTTCATATGTGAGTGTCCATATTCAGAGATGAGTCAATGTTACGCATGTGTTCATTGTCTTGTTTTGCACATGAGCAATGTCTTTATCTTCAAACTGAGATTCAACATCCAGCTTACGAGGACCATATATACTCTCCAACGTCTTAACAATATGCAACACAGAGAGCAAAAGATTCAATGCAATGCATGTCAAGAACTTAGTGGTGGTATCCCTTTTGGCTGTATGATTTGCGATTTCAACCTTCATATGGGATGTGCTGATTCTTTGTTACGATCTCCTAACCTTGAAGCACATAAACATGATTTGGTTTATGTGCAAAACAACGCTGCATGAGCGATTACTGTAGAGAAGCCGTGCAAAATATGCAACGAGTCTCAAAAGATATGGAAGAATTGTTACTACCGTTGCATCAAATGTGATTTTAACTTCCATTTCGAGTGTCAAGATACCTAACTTTGTTCTTCGCAAGGATGAAGAATAAAAGTCCTACAGATTTGGACTCTGATATTTAGTTTTTGGTTTTATTTGGTTTTTGAATAAATGTTCCTGATTATTAGGATTCAATTTGCTCTTAATTTAAAGTTGTTTCAGTTGCTTAAGTTTAGGAGTCTAATTGCTTAATTTTAGGAGATTTGGTTGTAAGTCTCAGGTCTATATATAGACCACTGTTTTCTTAATAAAGTAGAAGAAGTTTTCAGTTAACAAAATTTATTAAAGGTTCACAAAAGTTTTTAAAAGGTTCACAAAACTTCTTAAAGGCAATAAGTGGTATCAGAGCCTGTTTGATAATCTGAGAAAAATGGGTGACAAAGACATGATGATATTGCCTAGGTTCGATGGAGACAATGAGCATTGGGCAATGTTTATGGAAAACCTGCTGCGGTCAAAAGAGTGGTGGGATCTAATCGAAGTAGGGATTCCGGTACAAGAAAGGGGAACGGTTCTGTCAAGAGCACAGAGAGCCGAGCTACTAGAGAAAGTGGTAGAGAAGACTGTTACCGATCACAAAGTGAAGAATCTTCCATTTGCATCAATTGACAAGACAATACTCAAGACAATTCTAAAAAAGAACACGTCTAAGGGACTGTGGGAGTCAATGAAGGAGAAGTATCAGGGGAATGACATAGTGCAAAGTGCACAACTGCAGAGACAAAGGAGAAATTTTGAAATTCTTGAGATGAGATCAGGAGAAATGATCTCAGAGTATTTCTCGTGTGCTATGGAGGTTGCCAATGCGAAATTTGGGGGAGGATATGCCAGATTCTAAAATCGTGGAGAAGATCCTCAGGACTTTAGGTGAGAAGTTAACATACATTGTATGTGCGATTGAAGAGTCAAAGGATATAAGGAACATGACTGTAGACGGTCTAAAGAGTTCTTTGATGGCTAAGGGATACCATCAAAAGGAAGAAGTAGATTTTCAAGAAATGTTTGCTCATGTAGCCAGATGGGACACAATAAGAGTGATATTGGGAACAACAACATAAACGGGCTGGAGAGTTTGTCAACTAGATGTTTAAAGTGCATTTTTGCATGGAGAACCGAAAGAGGAAGTCTTTGTGGAGCAGCCAAAGAGATTCGTAATTAACAATGATGTAGAGAAAGTGTATAAGTTAAATAAAGCTTTGTATGGTTTGAAACAAGCTCTAAGGGCTTGGTAAAGCCGCATTGAAGGTTTCTTTTTGAGGGAAGGATTTGAAAAGTGTTATTGTGAGCACACTATGTTCGTAAAAATGAGAGAAGGAAGCTGCTTGATTGTGAGTTTGTATGTTGATGACTTGATCTATACAGGTGACTCAACAACGATGCTTGAAGAGTTTAAAAACTCAATGATGAAAGAATTCTCAATGACATATCTTGGGAAAATGAGTTACTTCTTGGGAGGGGAAGTGATTCAAGATGACAAAGGTATCTTCATAAGTCGTAAAAAGTATGCAGAAGAAATACTCAAGAAGTATGGAATGGAAGAATGTAACTCGGTTAAAAATCCAATGGTTCCGGGTAATAAACTGTCAAAAGAAGGCGCAGGAGAAGAAGTGAGTTCAACGATGTTCAAGCAGTTGGTAAGAAGCTTAAGGTACTTGACAGTAACAAGACCAAACTTGATTTATTCAGTAAATCTAGTTAGTAGGTTCATGGAAAGACCGAATGAACAACATATGCTAGCAGCCAAAAGAATTCTGAGATATGTTCAAGGTGCTAGAGATTTTGGAATTTAGTACAAAAGGGGAGGAGATCAGAGATTGGTTGGATATGTAGATAACGATTATGCAGAGGATATTGATGACTGCAAAAATTCTTTCGGGTACGTGTTCTTGCTGAGAGGAGGAGCAATTTCGTGGGTCTCCAAAAAACAACCAATAGTGACTTTGTCAACAACTGAAGCAGAGTTTGTCTCAGCTGCTTATGGGGCTTGTCAAGCGTTGTAATTAAGAAATATAATGTCTGTAATTGGGTTTCATCAAGAGGAGAGTACAGTCCTGTTTTGTGATAACAGTTCAACAATTAAGCTATCAAAAAATCTAGTGATTCACGGGAGGAGCAAACATATTATGTTAGATTTCATCAGCTAAGAGAATTGGTGAGTGAAGGTGTTATTCAACTCAATTATTGTTCAATACAAGATCAATTATCAGATGTCATGACAAAGGCAGTGAAGCTTGATGTGTTCAAGTGGCTGGGAACAAGATGGGAGTTGGTGCTAATGAGAACTAAACTAAAAGGTGACTTTCAGTTTAGGGGAGGAAATGAAGAATAAAAGTCCTAAAAATTCAGACTCTGATATTTAGTTTTTGGTTTTATTTAGTTTTTGAATAAATATTCCTGATTATCAGGAGTCGATTTGCTCTTAATTTAAAGTTGTTTCAGTTGGTTTAGTTTAGGAGTCTAGTTGCATAAGTTTAGGAGATTTGGTTGTAAGTCTCAGGTCTATATATAGACCATCGTTTTGTTAATAAAGTAAAAGAAGTTTTCAGTTCACAAAATTTATTAAAGGTTCACAAAAGTTCTTAAAGGTTCACAAAACTTCTTAAAGGCAACAAAGTCACTTCATACTTATCACCTTCAGTGCAAATTAATCATCACAGAGGAATACGATTATTGTGATGTCTGCGAGACAATTATAAATGTAGGGAGCTATGCTTATTGCTGCAATGAATGTTGTTTCCAGGCACACAGTGCATGCATTCTTCACAAGGTATTATATGTACATATATTTATCACTTTCTTGTTTGATATTTGTCTCAAAATCAATTGTTACAAGTGAAGATATATATTCCTAATATATTCTATATCATCTCCACTTATTGTTGATTTCTGGATTTTTTAAGACATAATCTTACAAATTATGCTCTTTAACTTGGTTTAGCTCTCAATTAAACATCATGGTATTAAGGAAAAACTACCTATAAAGTATTTGAAAGATACTTACACTGATCACTCATTTACAACAGCAAAGGGATTGACATGTGAAGTAAATAAACTTGTGGTATGAAGATCTAAAGTTTCTGTATTGAAATTGATGGGTTGAGAAAGTGTTTATACAGCTTAACCTATTCTACATAATGTAGATTTATGATACAAAACATACTCATCTCATGACATCTTGCGACATGAGTACTAGTCCTCAATTTATAAACTGCAACATATGCAAACGAGGATGACTTGGGTACGCTAATAAATGTGAGGCCTGCAAATTTATAGCACATGAAGAATGTGCAGAGGTTGCAGAACGATTAAAAAGTCGGTTTCACAAGAACCACCCTTTGACTCTCTTGCCACATCCTCCCTTGAAAGATATGGAATGCAATATTTGCAATAAGACCATTAATGGGTTCAAACTCTTCTATCAAACCTGCGATTATGTAATCCACTTGGAATGCCTCACACGGGGCACATTGCCAGAGAGAATATTTATAAATCTGGAAGCAAAATATAGGCAAGGCCATAACTTGGTTCAGTTTCTTGGTACAAAATCAAAGCAAGCTCCATGTAATGTCTGTGGAGAAAAGCTTTATGGGGAATCATTCTCCTGCTTGACATGTAAGAAAATATACCACATTCAGTGTCTTGAAATTGAAGGAAAAGTCGATCACCCGCTTCATTATCATGCTCTTCATATTCAGAGCAATATCATAGCAGGATCTCACTGCCGTAGCTGTGGCAAAAGAATTAAATCTTACAGCTACAAATGTAAGCAATGTGTGGATGTTTATTTCCATGTGAATTGTACTAAATCAGTGGAAGCATCGTTGAAGCTTAAAGGAAGTCACAAGCATAATCTTCATCATTTCATGGCTTCATTTGATAAAACAAAAAAGACTATTATTAGTTGTAGTGTTTGTCAAAAAACATGCATCAAGTACTTCTATGGTTGTGTCAAGTGCAACACTTACCTCCATGTGGAGTGTCTTAAATTACCAACATATGTTAGGCATAGAGTACACAAGCATATCTTAACTCTAAAATACTCTTTGATTGGAGAAGTTGGTAAGCCTTACTGTGAGATATGTCTTAAGACTGTTGATACTTTGCGTCCTGCTTATATGTGTGAACTATCATCGTCTATGATTAACCTTGAATGCGCTTTATGTTGGGTAAGTATTGGCCCCCTCAAGATGTGGGTGGGTGTTAGTCCAAACCCATAATCTTGGAGATAGCACAACCGACCCGTTTGAATCGATTGGGCATGCCACGCACGGACCGTTAAATCTCATGCGTGTAACCTGAGCTCTAATACCATGTTAAATATGAGCTTCCAACTCAAAACCAATTGGCAATGAGTGGAGAGGCTCAAACCACATATATACTAGACAAGAATCCCCATCCTTACCGATGTGGGATCTTTCACAGCCCCCTCGAGATGTTGGTGGGTTTTAGTCCAAACCCACAATCTCGGAGATACCACAACCGACCCGTTTGAATCGATTGGGCATGCCACGCACAGACCGTTAAATCTCATGCGTGTAACCTAAACTCTGATACCATGTTAAATATAGGCTTCCAACTCAAAACCAATTGGCAATGAGTAAAGAGGCCCAAACCACATATACTATACAAGAATCCCCATTCTTATAGATGTGGAATCTTTTACATAAGTTACATTAATTATTAGATATATAAGTATAGAAAATTAACTAAATTAGTTTTTTTTTATTTTTTATTTTTCTTTTGTCTTGGACGTTTGCTGTTCAGGAAAAAGACTGGGAAGCTCTTACAGAAGAGGATCATAAGTTGGAGGTTGTGGAGCTTTTGGCTTCAATAGTACTTGAGAGATATAAATGAAACAACTTCTAGTTCACCTAATGACAAGAACTTGCTTTGTAATTTCTTATCCTTATTTAAGACTTTGGATTTAGTTATCTAAGATATTGAGTTCATGTGGTGTCTAATTGTTAATTTTATCGGCATTGTTCAGGTTTGCCATTAAAAAAAAAAGAAAAGAAAAAACGAATAAAAATTTTGCGCAAATTACAATTTGTGGAATGGATTTTCTTTTTGTATGGGCTTTAAGTCCTGCTTAGTTAGCCCCGATATTACGTACCACCTGAATATCAATCTTGGCTGGATTTGTTTAAGTAAATGAAGTTTCCAAATTGGTATTTCCAAATACCTGAAACCTTTATTTACACTGCCCTTTAACAAAAAGAAAACTTTTATTTTATACTTTTTTTTTCTCAACAATATCACATTTCATATTAATAATGGTAGTCACATGTGACAAGAGTTTACCTTGGCCTAGTTACCATTATTTTGAAAATCGGACCGGACACCTACTCGATAATGTTATTGAATATTTGGTCAGACCAGTTTAATCGGTTAAACTAAGTTTTTAATTTTATTATATTGTATATATATATATATATATATATATAACATCTAAATTTGTTGGATACTATGATTATGTGTAAAAATAGTATAATATATTTAAAAATCCTTAAAACAGAAAAAATAATATCTATTAAATAAAAACTACAAAAAATTAGAGAAATGACACAAATATTCTACGAAATTTGATAATATGACATTTACGTTTGACAAAAAAATTATGAAATATTAAAATAATGCGTATTAATGCACATATCTAAAACTATCTACTAATATTATTTATGATTTATAAAATTAACATTACAAAACACTATTTATATTAGTTATAAATTTATGTATATATATATATACATATTAAAAGAGTATAAAAGAAAGTGAACTTTTATGATTTTAACTTAATTTTCAAATTTTCTATTTTATAAAAAAAAAGTAATAATAAATTTAATTTATTCCAAAAATACATATATTTTTAGTGAATAGGGTTTTAATACTGACGCGGATCACCAATTTTATTGGTTTTGACCAATTTTACCGGGTTAACATAATCCAAATTTTAATTCAACTCGAACCAATTTTATTAAAGCGTCATTGTCGAACTGGTCCAACCGGTCAATCCGATCTAGTTTTCAAAACACTGCTATTTACTAAAAGTACTTCCAACAAAACAAACCACTAAACATGCTTTAAACTTTGAAGATTTAAGGAGAAATGATAAAAAGAAACTTCTGAATAGATTTCAGGCTGTAACAAAATCTTTCAAGTAGGACGAGAGGGCAGATAGTCTCCTAAAGTAGGACACCACCTATAATTTTTTAAAGTTATTCGTCACAAATATCATATGCTATATTTTATCAAAAATAAGAAAGAGAAATTACAACAAATGACATAAGATAATTTTAAAATTGGCAAAATAACAAAGAAAAAGAAGTAGGTTACTGTTTACTAACAATATTATTATTACATTATTATTTCTCTTGTATATATGTTTATCTTAAAATTTGTAGGGTTATATTAATAGTTATCGTTGTAAATTATGAGAACCCCTTCTTATATATCCTAATTCTCTCTGTTATTTATATATGTTAAACTTGTTATACGTACAAACAAAATATTATATTATTAATTTAGTAAGGGTAAATGAGTAAACGAAAACCAGATTGCTAATTGTCCTCTTACAATTGTCATTTTTCTAATTTCATACTTATTTTTTGTTATTCCACCAATTCACCCAAAAAAAACCATATGCTATTACCTATTTGTTACACTACAAGAAAAAGAGCTCATTTCGGGACTTTTTATCGACGAATACAGACGGAGGCATTGTCTATCTAAAACCGTCTCGAAACTGTTTGTAATTTGGAACGGAATTTGACAGTTTAAGATAGAAGGTGGCGGCTGTCTCGATTCATTTATAATTTCCGGATAGTTAAAAACAGCTTAGAACAATAATTGATAGGAGAGACAGTTCCAGACAGATACGAAAAATAGAATAAAAGACTAATTAAATCAATAATTAAAGTGACTAGATGGTTTCAAACTGTTTTTCCGTCTGGTTAAAGATATTTTAGGTTATTTATCTTCTACACTCTTCCTTTTCTTCTGTAACTCTTCCGCCGCATAACCTGTGACACGAACCACCTGATTTTTTGGCGATTTCATCACCTTCATTGTGAACTTAGTCATCTTCACCGCTTACGTTCCTCTTCTGCAATATCAAGGTGAGATCGAACCTTATTACCTTCTCTCTTTTCTCTGATTATTTTTTTTGGATATCGAAATCAAAGATCAAACCTAAATTCTCCATTGCATGTTTGGAAAGATCTTTTTTTTTTGTTAAAAAAAAGGTTTATTTGTTTTCTAAATTTTTTGTTATTTGTTTTTTTTAGAAAAAGGTTTTGGTTTCCAACCTAGATTTTGTTTCTAGACAATGTTTTGGTTAGATCTTTCTATTAGGTTCTCAAAAATTTACAATACATAGGTTTAGTTAGGTAAAGATCTCAACTAAATTCAAATATTTTGGCTTCACATGTTTCAATTTGATTTGTACATTTCTATCCTTACGATTTTGGCCTTTGTCCATTCTATCATGTACCTTTCATTTTTTTAATTGTAATTTTGCTTGTTATAGTTTTTTATCTTCAGTGATTTGTATTACACAACTTAAATGATAAAAAAATATCATCATTTTAGTGTCAATAGATAGTTGTATAATTTGGAACATGTAGCTTTTGAGTTTTGAAAAGAGAATTATAATACTTTACATATTTAATGTCATACTAGCATGTTCGATTGAGAAAAACTGCAGTGCTCAGAGGAAATGAGGATGGGGATGCATTTGGCTGTTTTGTTTTTTCCCATTATCGTTTCCTCACTCTTCGTTTACTCCTTTGAAACCTAGCATATCGGTTCTTCTTGTTAGGCACAAATTTTGAATACCTCAATAAGGTATGAATTTTAATTCTTCCTGTTAGTGGTGGTTTTGGGTTTCTTTCCATTGAAAATTAACAAATAGTCAATTCTTTTTTAAGCTTAATCATATTGTAGCTTATAAGTTCTGTCTAGTACTAGTTAACTCAACTTTTATATAAGATGTTAAGTATTGATGGTAAGAAAACTTGTCTAGTATAATTTATTCTTTGTTAAAGTCAAACTTATTCTTTGTAGAATCATCTCTTAGTCCACTTCATTATAATTTCTACAAAAATTGCGATTGGTTATTTTGTACATTCTCCTATAAGCTTTGACTGTAACTCAAATGTGTTATGTGTAATACCAAATTACCTGACCTTACTAGAGAAGAGATCAACCAGATTGTGCTTGAGGTACATTCTAAGACTTTACTGCAGGTACTCATTAGAGATGATACCACTCCTATCTATATTCCTTATTCGTTATTGTTTGTATTGCAGAAGACACGCACCAAGAGAGGCCGACACAGTGGATTGGGCAGCCTCGTGTCAGGTGCAGAGTCATACGCACCTCCACCACATCCAGTACCTCCAACAGTTGTATAAGAGATTGCAAGAATGAAATACATGATTGCTACACTGCTGGAGAATCAATGCAAGTTTGAAAACCTCTTCAAAATAATTGATCCAACAGTTTCTTGCCTAGATTGAGTAGATGAACATCACTACTCTTAAGAACTCTATTCTGGTTTTAAGTTATACCAACCTTTTGTTAAGTAACAACAATTTTGGATACTTTTTTTTTTGTTACATTTTGCTTAACTTATGAACCAGTTCTGGAATTAAGTTGCTTGTTTAGTTCTTGCTTTCAATTTCAATTTATGCAGTAGAAATTAATTACTACTATACAGGGCGTAATGAAAATCAGAAAACAAATTTCAAATCCGTTTTTAAAATGTTTAGGCATATTTAATTTTGTTACAAATTGTACCAATTACTAGACCGCATAAAAATATCTCTTTCTATCTATAAAGACATTAAGACTACGTATGTTTGTCTCAAACTGTCTAAAGTTTCAAAACAAAATGAATTTTATTGTCTGGACATTTTCACTCTGGATATGTTTATTGTCCCAAACTAAGTCGTCTGGATTTACAGACAACATGAGAAGTTCGTTTGGAAGTTCTCTAGAATTTCAGACAATATCCAGACACTTTATGCGATTCCGACAACCTGTAACGGATAAACAAATCCTGTCTGTAATTTATCTGGACGACCTATTTCAGACAACATCCAGATGATATTTGCCGTCTCAATTCGCGGTTTTTCTTGTAGTGTTATTATTCAAATGTAGATAAATAGAAGTTATATCTTACACACTGAGTGTCAGATCTAACCACATTGCTATGAAACACTCGAATGAGACCTTCAAAATTTTAGCGGTCCCAATTGTTTTCCTTTATATATATAGATATATATTAGAAATTTTAAAAAATATCTTTTTTGACATGTTCCATTTAAAAAAGTGTTACTTTATGCTTATTTTTCTTTCTCAATTTCCAAAGAAAATAGTAGATTTTGAAAAGGGACATGTCAAAAAAGGCATTTTTGAAATTTCCCCTATATATATATATTTGTAATTATATACTGTAAAATTTCTTAAAAAATTAGATAAAGAAATTATATAATATGTTCACAAGTTATTGTTTGGGTCCTAAAATTTTAAGATGTGAATATTATATACAATTAATAAGTTAATTTGAAACTTTTCTTATGCATGAAAATTTTTCAAACAGTTATATGAATGAAATATTTGTGGAAATCAAACCTTTTAAAAAAATCTACCAAATCATTTAAATAAAACCACAAAACTATTTGATCTTTGAATTTTTGAAGAGATTTAAAGATTTGTTATCCAAATATATAAGTTGCATATAGGTTTATGTTTATCATTCTTGTTTATGTTGCTTTAGCTGAAAGAAGTTTTTCTAAACTAGATTTGATAAAATTTTACTTATAATTGACTATGTAACCAGAAAAGTTAAATGGATTGAGTATATCATCAATAGAATAAAACATGCTTAAAACTCTTGCAACTTTGATAATGATTTTGCAAAAAAATATATAAATTATATTTTTAATACATAATTATTAATTTATTTACGCTACTATTGTTTTTTCTTCCATGAAATTGAAGTTTTGATTTTTGGATATTGTTTTTATCGTTGAAGGCCCGTAAAGTTTAGATACGACTCTGCTCTTACACAATAATGATGCTCTAAAAGGTAAAATTATCTTGCGTATATGAATTAAATATTACTTTGTCATCGAGGAGAATGACAAAGCAGGGGATGTGAGAAAACACAAGCATATTACATCTATAAATAACAAGTAAAAATTTAGAAGAAAAAAAGAAAAACTAAATCGAAACAAACAAAATTAATAAAGTTTTTATCAAAAAAAACAAACAAAAATAATAAACAAGAGAGACTACCTGAAAGAAAAAATGTAAAATGGGAATTTAAAATAAGAAATAAAAAACTAATAATAATCAATAATCGAACTTAAAAAACATAAAGTAAAAACTAAGAAACAGAAGAGCTATTGAGATCAATAACGATGACATTTATATTTTCTTTGCTCCCTCTAGCTATTGCAATCTCTGCTAGTATCAATGCAGCCTTAGTCGTACTTGATTCACCCTTACATCTGTCAAATCTATTACACACAAAAAATATAATAACTATTATTTAGTGTTATACTTATCTTAATCTACTACAATTAAACAAAAAGTTAACAGACTAAGTACCTGTCTGATAATTTGCCGTGAAGACAACGTTTGACAAGCTGATATGTGTCATCGTCGGAAACAACTTGCCACAGTCCATCGCATGCAAGTACAATAAAATCGTCTATCTTTTTCCGTTTATGAATCTTCAATATTTCCTCCACACCATTCTGTACAAATTAAAGATTACACTTTATTTATTTGGTTAGGTTAAATATTCTTATTTTAAATAATTTCTTAATGTAGTATTTCTAAAAATCTAAAGATTTTTCTCGCTCAGGCATGGTTCTTCTTTGCATGCGCAAATAATGTCTTTTATAAAGTTAAAACAGGCCTTACATGGATTATACAATACGTTTTTTTAAAAAAGCACTATATATATTAACTTATGCAATATGAATTTTGTTTATGGAAGTTAAAATATTCTGTTAATGAGTAATATAATAGAGAATTTGGATCAATAAAATATATTCTCAATATATAGTAGTGATTTTGTATCCTTGATTTAAATACATTCCAAAGGTTTTAAGTAGACACCAAAACCAAAATACATATACTAACTAATTAATAACAAAAAGAAAAGTATTATCAGATAAAACGATTTTTCTCAACAAATAAAATGATTTTCTTTCGTCAACAAATAAAAAGAATTTAATTGTACAAAATAAGTCACCTGGTGATGGTGGATGTGACAAAGAGGCAAAGCAACTCCGCCGTGAGTGTAAAGAACCACCCTTGCTCCGCCACGGCAAAGCACAACCACCTCTTCTTTTCCGACTATTGTAACCACCGCTTCTGCTGCAGTAGTTCCCATCATCCCCACCGCCTCCGAGAAACACGAACTCATAACTTTATTCCAGTCAACCGCCACTCCGCGGCCGTGACTTGCCGTCACCTCCTCCTTCACGAGCCGTCGCAGCCTGTCTTCGAAGAATTTAGCTAGCCTAACACCGTCGAAGATTCCGAATATATCGTAAGACGGAATTTCGTCGACTACGGCGGAAACGGCCGTTGTCATAGCTCTTTGCCGTCCCATGACTGAAACTACTCCGTGGACGGCGTTTGCTTTTCCGTCAAGATCGTTAATTGCCACGTCAGCCATTAGTGCATCAACTGAAGCTTTTGTTCCTTCTGATGTCCCAACAACATCTATGGTTTATATAATTACTTCTTAATGGGCAAAAAACATTGTTGTCACGAATTTCTTGCTATAAATTTTGTTTAATCAAAGAAAATAGACCAAGTTTCTGTTAACTTTTGTTTTGTCAAAACTTGTAAATATAATTCTTTGGAGAATAAATTTGTTTATTAACTAAATGAAGAGTACAAATCGAGTAAATTAATATAATTCACCCAAAATATTTCTGGCTTGATAATTATTAGATTGTTAGTTAAAATTTCTTTGTAAGTTATCAACCATAAACAAACATAAAAATATTCCTATCTATAGTAAACACTATCATATATTTTTTAAGGAGAAATTTTTTACTAAATGAAATTCAAATACACTCTTGAAAACTCAAATACACAATTAAGCAATATAGCTAGTGATTTTCATAAATAGTGGAATTTAACGTACCATTGTCATCGATTTTTTGCAATTTTACGGGTCTCCTCTCGTTGCCGGCGGTAAATCCCGGATCAGCCACTCTTACCCGCTTGCTTTCACCGCAGTCACCATCTCCGGCGACTATGGGCTTATTAATATCCATTTTCATTAATGAATCCTCTTTTCCTTAAAAAAAAAATTTAGCTTCCGAAGACTAACGAATCCTTTGAAGTAATAAACAAAACTGATTTGCCTTTATATACCTAACACGTGCTTGTGATATGAACTCATATCTTTTTTTTCTACTATTATTATTAATATTTATAAATTAAAATTAAAAAATGAAATGACGGTCTATATAAAGCCACTTCTGTCGAGATACGTTTTTTCATGGAACAAGTAAAGGACTTAAAGATATACCATAATCTAGACATCTTGCTAGACCACATTGTTTGTCTCGTGATTACTTGACTATTTAAATATATTGGTTTTTTTTTTTTGTCTATTAGTCAAGTGATCCACGAACTTGTATTATTGGTTGTATTTGAGACTATTGATTAAACTTTCTAACATTTTTTTGATATTCTGTATCATGTATTGTGTAAAGTATGGTATTTGTGAATTAAATTTCATTATGTGGCTTGAAGAAAATGAACAGAATGATAATAGTAATAACAAATTTGATTTATGTGGTATATTATTAATTTAATTTTGTTATTGATAATTGAATACTATCTTGAGTCTTTTAGTTGATTTAATTTAAAATGTTCTATCAGTTTATGATTATTGCTATATAACGTTCTCTATCGGAGACTATAGATTTTTCAAACAAATAAAAATTTACTACGTTTAAAAAGCTTTAAACTATGGTGGTAGTTTTGTTAAGGAACGCTATTATACTAGAAATTATTACAACGTAAATGCAAGTTGCTATAGTGGTCTTTAATTTAATTGCAGACGATAAGTATATTAAAGGTAGACGCATGTATATATTTTGGGATTGAATCTTATCATTTATATTATAGAGAAACTTGGTTAATAGATCGACCAATTGTGTCCTAATGTTAACAAAAAAAATGCAAGTTGCTAATTTAATTTTCATGATAACCAGAACGCTATTAATTAATGCATGTATGTGTATATTAAAAGAAGTATAACATACATATGAATATAGTGACAATAATATATGATCTTTTTGCAATATACATATACATATCGATATTACAAATGAAATTCTGAAAGACTATCAACTTATTAATAAATCTTCTCGACCAAAAAAAACTTATCAATAAATCTTTATAGAAAATACTTAGTATTATTAACTCCAGAAAAATACGTAACAATAAGTGAAAATTTTATTTTATCAAAAGGATTACTCATGCAAACAAACAATGTAAAATTCTTTGAAAATATTATAACTTGGTAGAGCAAATATCTTCTTGTCCAATCTATTCACCAAGTATTCGTATAATATTTCAAATACTTCAAGCAAATAAGATTTGAACGTTTTTTTTTTTTTGATAAATATAAAATATAAACGTTAAATCATGAAAAGAAACAAAAAAAAAAAGAACATCATTTTATTGCGAAAGGAGGTCCGTCCACTAACGGACACATATCTGAGTAAATCGACACACGTCTGATTCACATAACTTGCATGCATCTTTGTTTCTCAACTTGCATATGTTTCATAAATTAAGCTCAAATTATGAGAAATTGTTATTGGAATAAATGGCGACAACAATGCTTAGTTTTATGAAACGGATAGGTACAAGATTTTAATATTTTCTTGGATTTTTCTATTTTATGGACTGTTATTTGGAACACATGAGCAGGGGGATAATGATCCACCAAAAGATCCAAAATAGTTTTCCTTGGTGTTCGTTGGTCAACTTTATGCGAACAGTATGTATATATATATAGATATATATATATATATATATATATAAGTATGCACTAAATTTCAAAAAATGAAGTAACAAATATCAGGAAAATGATCCGAAAGACGCATAAAAAAAGATCCTTGGAATCTTTTTACATTTTGTTTGTTAGAGATTTATATTTTCTGTAAATGGGAAGAAAATTCAATTGATTGTGTTAACCATTACTCAAATCTATTAAAAATAACTGATAAGAAGTGTTTTGCTGGAATAGTTAAATATCTATAATCAAAATATGATTTCAAATAGTCGTATTACTTTTATAATATTCACAGTCATCTATAAGTAATTATAAAGTATATAATAGAGATGAGAAAAAATTAACTTAGAGAATAAGATTAAATTGTTAAGTTGTTGGTAGAATATCTATGTTGGTAACAATTTTATTAGTGGATTAATTATAGAAGTAGCTTGAATGAGTTTGTTAAGTTGTTTGAATAATATATATTTATATAGTTCTAAGATAATATATTTTTTTGTATATTTGTAAGAAAAAATCTAAGTTGTTTCTATGGAATCGTAAATTTTTTTTTGTAAATTTGTGTAAAAGTTTTTCTAAGTTGTTCAATGGAATCGTAGAATTATAACCAATGAGCAAAATGGTAAGGACTTGGTAATTGATCAGTAGACAGAAAACAAGGAAGAAATAATCTTTTTCACCGAGTGTATTCCAAATTTAAGGAATCGAAAAAGTGAAACAGAGTGGTTTCTTCACGCATGGGTTTGGACCGTTTGGTTTATTAGATCATCTAGCTTCGTATTTTTTGTAACGATCATAGATACAACGTATATATGTACTACGCTGAAAAACTGAATTAAATTTTAACTATACAATTCACTCATACGACCAAAATTTTAGTGTTAATTAATTTGCATATGACAGAAAATTATCTTAAAGTAATTTTCTTTGTTTCGTTAATATTTTTAAAAATATTAACATTACGTATTTAATTTAATATAAAATAGATTTCTTTGAGATAGAGATTAGTGATTTTCACCCCATGTTTTTTTTAGTACATTTGTGCTATAATTTCTTCAAAAATAATTGGATAGTCTAAACTACCTTACAAATAGGCTAGCTAATTATGCGTTTGATTTACTTTTAGGTTTTTATTTCTTGATTTTTTTTTTTCATTTCAATAGAATAAGATTTAAGGAGGGCATTTTCCTCTTTTGTCCACAAAAAAAAGTACCTTTACCAAAATTTGTTGTCTAATATAAAATAACTCAAAATTTTTACCTATTATATAAATTTATCTTTATGTTTTATTTTCTTTGAGTGATTTTGTTCACAAGGTACTGGAATGAAAAGACGTCATTTCATTATTTTCATTACCCAACAGATTAACAAAATGATATCGTTTCATTAGTTAACGTAGGTTTAAAAAACTAATAATAATAGCACATTAAACAGTTTTGCAATTTTATTGGAAATAATTTTTTGGGTAATTGGGTAAAGTTGATAAATTTCATTTAGTTTGGAAAAGTATACGGCACAAAATAAATAATAAAAATATTTATGTATTTTCTGTAAGAAAAAAATAAGTAGAGGGAATAATTTGACGATATTTAATTATATCTATTTACTATTACATTATTTTATTACGGTAATATTGTGATTATGTATCTTTATCTAAACAAATTCTATGTTTACATTGTTTTTGGAAAATTATTTACTGTATAATTTTGCATAATAGTCATGTACATCCAAAAACACTATAAATAATTTACTGAATGTCAAAAGTACATTTTGTTTGATCATAGATTTAGATTCATAGTCTAAATTATAAATTCTAAGATGATGTATTAGACGCACTTGTAAATACAGAAATTAAGTTCTACTACCTATATTATGTAGAAATTTGGCTAATGAGTTGACTAGTTGTGGTTAATATTGACGAAAAAATACTGTATATATATGGTGATTTTTTCAATTAAATTTTAGTAAAAAATTACAGTAACAAATATTTAGTTACAGAAACATCAGAGATCACATGACGTGTGTTGTAACGGTTACATATATATATATATATGTTCATTGATTCGGGTCTTCAATAATACCACCTCAGATTTCCTCTCCAAAGGGGTTTTCTTACGTTAAAGTATTTTTTGTTATCTGACAATAAAAAGTCTTTTTTGTTTTGTTTTCTTATCAGAATGTCTGAATTTAAATATCGTGACAATATGTCTTCAATAAAGCATTATGTCAATTACAAAATGATCTCCATTCACCGCCATTCTTTTAGCAATATATATATGCTCAAAAACACAGGAGGGTTTTTATTCTCAATTGTTGGATGGATAAACTACAACATGATATGGTCGGTGATAGATATACTAATTAACAGCAGAAGGGTTCAAGATGTAATCTACAAAATTTGCATCCAAACAAAACGTCACTTTAGAAACTGGTAAAATATATTGTTTATGTTCGGTATGTCAGAAAAAAAAAAGATTTAATTTTATATGAAATGTTATATGATCATTTTTATAGCAGAAGATTTATTCCACTTTATAAAATTTGGTATTCGCAGTCAATAGTGAATGAGTTAATGGTATATTATGAGTAGTAATAATGATTAGTATTGAGGAATCAACTTTGTGGAAGTACAAGATAATCTAATTTTATATCACAGTGAAATTGTGGATCTTTTCCTGAATTGTCTAAATAAGGGTTGTTTAGAGTTTATTTAAAAAATTCATTTTTTTTAATTCTGTTTAGACATATCTTACATTAAAAGTTGTGTTCGCTCTAATCTAATATATATAATTTAAAGGTTAATCAATTCATTTTCAATTATTTTTGAGTTAGAACCCATATATATCATAGTAACAGAGTCCACGATCTTGATTCAACAAACATGTTGTGGTGTTTCGAGATGTTATGTAATACTACTAATCATCTCAAAAAAACTTGTTAGATGGTGTCATATCTCAAAAGTTGAAGTTACTATTTTAATCTTCTCTAAAGATTCCCTTATTTTCTTTTTTGGTTTCTACTTTGGTTCTATATCTTATCCATTTTAAGTGTGGCAAAACCTAGCCTCTAATGTTTCATGTTATCGCTCTGCACTGTTTTGTAAGTAGAATGTACTTAGGAAATAGGAATACTCCGTTTGGTATTGATGTATCATTAAAACAAAAAGAAAAGAGTGAAAGTTAAAAGACATGTCACGATATTAACAACACAAACTTATTTAGAGAATCTTAAAAGAAAAAAAGAAATAATGAAAGAAAAAAAAGAAGAAAAAAAGAAAAAAAAATTAATAATTGTTATAAATAGTAATTATCCAAATATTATTTTAATATTTTTACTTCTTACCGTTATAGAAAGTAACATACTCATTGTACCTATAAATAGGACTTACTTCACTTCTCTTTACTTAACTTTATATTGAACAAAAAAAGCTTAATAATATTCTTCCACTAACTTACGATTACTTCCTTCTCTTTTATTATAATAATATAATATAATATATATAATTAGTTATTTTATAACACGTTATCAGCACGAGTTGCTCTGTTCCTATACCGAATCAAGAGTATGGTTTATTTATGTCAAATTCATATTTATTATATTGAAGGGTCTATGCCCCTGAGTGATTTACTCTCCATATATATATGTAGATTTAATTTATATATTGTTATACTGTTCATTTAAATTTAAATTTATATACCGTTATAATGGTCGGCTTGCCGCCTTAATAAGTGTAATTCGTTCCCTATACATGTTCGGGATGATAGGCGTTGCTTTTTTTCCGAACAAATCGTTATGGTAGGCTCTGCCTCCACGCTCATGATTACATGGTAGGCTATGCCTCCTCAAACGACATGTGATCATATGGTAGACTATGACTCCTCAGATCAATGTCCTTAAATGTCCAGAAGATATTTATAAAACGTTCCTAAAAAACAATAAAATGTCCCAAAGACATTTACAAAACGTTCCTGAAGAACGGTAAAACAAAAGAAATAAAATAAATAAATTTTGTCTCATTGACAAATAAATATAATAAATTTATCCTGTAGATAAATAAATATAAATAAATAAATTTTTCCTGAAAACAAATAATATATTTACATTTACTTTTGTATCATATTTAATATATTATGATTGTGTCATTTATGTTCTGATTATTTTCATAATAATGTTATTTTATTTTATGTTGAATAATGAAATTCATTATTATTAAATTAGTATGCAGTAATCATGTCAAATTTGACTAAACTCAAGTTTGTTGCTCTGGATATAACTGGACATAATTATATAAGATGAGCACTTACAGTAAATTGCACCTGAAAGGAAAAGGATTAATCGATACCATCGATAAGTCCAAAGAGACTCCTGAAGAGTCTAAGGCCAATGCCATGATAGTTTTATTACACCATATCCACGATGGTTTAAAGGATGAATATTTAATGAAAGAAAATCCTGCAGATATTTGGCAATCACTCAAAGATAGGTTCGATCACCAGAAATATGTGATCCTACCAAAAGCAAA
>OVAX01001961.1:0-36007 GCA_900406405.1 Lepidium africanum | reverse complement strand
TCCTTTCACATTTTTTGTGTTTTTGTTTTCTTTTTTTTAAGGTAAGAGACTACGGTCGAAAGGACAAGATCGATCGATCCACCTCACGATCAATCGATCAATTCACCTCATGATCGATCGATCAATCCACCTCATGATCGATCAATCTGTGGAATGAGTCCGATATGCGTATGATATGGAGATCGACCAGGAGGATCATATCGGTTAATCAAGATGTCAAGTTTTAAGCACGATCTAGAGATCGATCGCATGGAAAAAGATTGACCACCCTTGTTTTCGAGAACGAGTGATTAATCGATCGAGTGTTAGACTGATCGATCTGACGAGCCATTCAACATTGCGCACAATTTGTCGACCGATCAAAAATTGATCCCAACCTTGATCATATCAGATCGATCGAATTCTAATGGGATCGATCGATCCTGGTTCTAGTTTTACCGGTTTTGCAATCCTTCTTTTTTGTGATTTTTTTTTCTTTTAAGTTGTTCTTCCTTCTTTCTTACTCACACCGGGATGATGTAAAGTAAGTCTAGGGAAGGACACCTGCTATGACTAACACATTTTCTTTCTTTTGTTTTTCTTTTGAGTCATTTTTAAGTTAGTTTGCGTTTTGGTGAGCTAAAACTTTTATAGGAACCGTGATTTTAGAGGAAAAAAATGCAATTCTCATGTACTTGAGTAACCATTGACTGAGTTTTGACAAACATCGATTGACCATTAGAAAACTCAGAGACTTTGCAACTCTTCATCACCTCCCACATCCGCTCAGGTATTCGAAGAATCTCGTGTCAACTTCAAACCTAACCTAACTTAATTTTCTTATCAAGGGGATTGGTATGCATTGGATCAGTTTCTTTTCTCAGTACAATGACAGATGTTCCTTGTAGGTATGGTTTCCCCTCTCTTAATCATTTTAAGCATTTATGCTTAATATGAAGTAACTATATAACAAAGTTGTGCACTGTGGTAAGCTAAGGGTAAAAGTCCTCCAATGACGATGCTCGTGTTTAAGTAATGTTGGTAGCCTGAGATTAACTTCAATGATGGTACCGATTACTTGAATATTGCTAGCTTACCGAGGGGGACTCCAATGAAGTTAATCTTGTTTACAACCTTTGAGTTACCTTAGAATCAACCAATAAAAAAAAGTACAATGATACCCTAGGTAAGTAGGGAAAAATTGGTTGGAACTAAATGAAATGAGAGGAAAGGAACCATATTGAAGGTAGTCTTGAGACTGAAGGAGAAACTCACATATCCTTTGATCGATATTCTCTCGGTAAGACCGCACTTAGATTCAATAGGAAGTTGATATGGTGCATTCAGATTACTTAATTAGATTGTGGAGTTAAATCAGGATAGTTGCTTAGTCTGGGGGAAGTACAAGGTCTCAATTTTGTTAGATAGGTTACATGTGGATTACTGTGGTATTGTTGTGCATTATTCTTATAACGAATGAGTTCCTTGAGTGCATGTTTCTTTTCAGCCTTTGGTTTCTTTGCTTGAGGACAAATAAAAAGCTAAGTCTAGCGGAATTGATGTACCTCATTATAATCGGTTTCAAGCTCACTAATTTGTATGTTTTAAGAGTCTTTGTTATTGTTTTAGAGTCTTTGCAGGTATAAAATTGGAGTAATTTGGATATTGCATGTGAAGCGTGGATTGGAGCTAAATTGGAGGAATTCTGACAAAGCAACATGATCAATCGATCCAATGCCTCAGCTTGAGCCACCACGACCTTGCGATTGACCAACCTCACTCAGACCGATCGATCGTCTCATTTCCAGAGCGTACGCCCGACCTGCTAATCGACCACACATCACTGGATCGATCAGTCAACCTTCCAAGATGTTTTGCGCCCGACCTGAAGATCGAATTGATGCTCTAGTGATCGACCAATTGAACGCCGATCGATCAATCATTGATCATGCGAAGCCCAAACCAACTTTTCCTTATTTTTATACCAAAACGTTTTAGACTAATTTAACATTTTGAGAGGGAGATAACTAATACAAATCGCTTGGGAGAGCTTGTTTCTGCTTGGGGAGAAGATTCCTAACCTCTACAATTTTGGAGAAGAATTATGAACCTCTTTTATTTCAATTGCATTTCATCGTGTTTTCTATTAAGTCTTTCAATTTATGTTCTTTAATCATGTATGAGTAGTTCCTTAATCAAGTTTAAGGTTTTCTAGGGTTGTTAGGGAAATTGATGAATTATGAACAAATAGGTTGTTGCTTGATGTGCTCTCCATCTAATGATAATCTTAATGCGTAGGTTAGAGTAGCTAATTAGCCTATGATCTTAGATTACATAACTATCCAAAAGCTTATTAGGAATTAGAACCTCTTTAGATGAGCAATCAATCCTTAACCGCGAAAGTTGATATTAAGCTTGATTGTAGACTTATTAGACCTATTCGATAATGCTTATTTAGATATCTAGGGACAACGACAATTAGGATTTCTAGGTTGCTAGATGCAGTAGTTGATACCACGACAGTGGATTGATTATACTTTTATATTTGAGTAGAGATTGTTGTTGAATTGTTCCTGAATAGTTTCTTGGTTCGAATTCCTTGATTTCCTGTTGAATTCCCTGAACTTGGTATTTTAATATATTAAGTTTTATTTGTTTATTGCTTCAGTTTCTAATCACAATTCACACTCATTTGTTTCATCTTAGCTCTAGTTTAGTTTTTGAATTGATAGTGTAATAACTTGGTTCTCGTGGATTTGATCCCTAGAATACTATTCTGATTTACTGTACACTTGCATTAGGATAATAGGGTTTAAAACTTTGTGTATCAGTCCACTCATTTGATACTCTTATTGTGACATTCAATTGATCATAGTTGTATTCAATTGAACATTCAATTGTGACATTTGATTTCATTTGATATTCTTTCCTATATGTTCAATTGAATTGTGACATTCAATCAAAAGAATATTCAATTGTGACATTCAATTTCATTCAAATGTCACATAGACAAGTTCTATGTTCAATTGAATATCACAATTAGGAGATATATAAACTAAAAAGACAACTTCTTGTAATGAAATTAAACAATATTCTTTCCTATATGGATTATCATAAGAGTTTCTACATAAACAACTATACACTTTTGTTAAGCTTTTGTTGATGTTAAAGGTATTAAATGCAAAATATGTATCTAAGTTAAATAACAAAGAATGAATACATGTATTGTTTCGAAATACACTACAACTACATTAATTCATTTATATAAATAAACCAATGTAATTTTCACCCTCGTAATCTATGAAGTTTGGAAAATTTTGAAAACTCTAAACCCTATACCTTAAACATTGAGATTTTTTTTCTACCACCAAAATTTTTGAATTATTGTTTTAATGTTAAAGGGGCCCACCCAGATATTTATTTTTCTACTCATGTTCTTGGATTCCCTCCAAATTTCTCCTCCAAATGTTTATATATTAAATATTGTATATGATCTCCAAATTTCTCCTCCAAATGTTTATATATTAAATATTGTATATGATTAACAAGAATTATTTATGTAGTGTAGTGGTTGTAGTGTCTTTTATTAGTTTAAAAACCATGGTTCAAACCACACATGTCTCATTTAAGTCATTTTTTACATATAACTTAAATGCAGAGTAAAATGGTCATTTACCCTTCATCTTCTTCCTAAAACCCTAAAATTTACAGCAAAAAGTTTGAAAGCGGCCGTCTTTTCGTTCTTCATCATTTTCTTCTTGTTCTTATCATGTTTTCACTTAAATTTTAGATATACTAAGAAATATTTAAGTTTAGTACTTCATAATAGCAAACTTTAAGTTTTTTAAAACTAATTTTGAAAATTGAGGACGAAACTTAAGTGATGAAAAGAACTTGAACTAAGATTACTTATTTTTGGGATTTAAGAATTTTTAATTTTTTCTGGTTTTCATGAACCATTGGTTTGATATTTTTTAAATGGTTATCATCAATGATTTTGTCTAATTGCTTTTGACCAGCAATATATGCAATTGGGTCATGAAATGAGTATGGTTTGACTGGTTGGGTCTGTAAATACTTAAACTTCTATATGGATAAATTGTCTTTCACTTATTACTTGTATTTAAAATAAATATTAAAGAAAATCAAAACATAACGAGAGTATATGAGGATTTAAAGTGTCCAATGAGAGTATCTAAACTTCAATCTGGGTAAATTGTTTTTCACTTATTACTTGTATTTAAAATAAATATTAAAGAAAATCAAAACATAACAAGAGTATATGAGGATTTAAAGTGTCCAATGAGAGTATCTCAGCCATTGTTCCATAAAAGGCTCCTAATTTCTGGATTCGATACAACTAATATAAGACAAGGGTCTCTCATTCTCGAGATCAGTCTCCATGCAAGCAATGAGATATGCTCCTCTATTAGCTTTCTTATCCACCAATTCTAGACTCCACAACTCAAAAGGCTTTAAAGCTAAAACCAATTTTTCAGAGAAGAATCTGTAAGCCGGCCAAGATTTTGGCTTTAGAGCCATTGAAAACAACTACGAGGAGTCAGTTTGAAGATGATCCGAGTGATCTTGTGGGAAGCCATACTTTCCATTGCCCACATAACGCTAAAGAACTTGGCCTCTGGCCACATTTGTAAAGGCTTTGAGGCTGTGCATAACAACTATCCCTGCATCATTTCTCAGGATCCAAGTTGAGCCTCCTAAATGCTTTTGTTTAGACTAAGAAGTACCTAGGTTGTATTTGAGAAAACAAGTTGGGGATGGATGCCACTTCACATCTTTTTCAATTCCCTGCAAACCACGAGAATCATCCAAAGCCTCTTGTGATTTAAACCAATGTGAGGAGTCATCTGAAATTTTGGCAATGGTTTCCTGAGCATTAAACATGTGGCCCTTAAAGATATACGTGTTTCTATTTTTCCAAATCACCCATAAAATCCAAGGAAAGGCCCGAATAGAGAGAGGAATCTTAGAGTTTTTCACTTGAGACAATAGGTAGAAAACATTTGTAAAGATAGAGTTGTTCTCAGAACCTTCAATTGGTGATGGGAAGTCTGGCATGGCCTAGATCTCTCTTGTTATAATACATGTAAATAATACATATTTGGTGATTCTCCCTTCAATCCACATGTCAGAAATACATACTCCAGTTTTAAACCTCTTTTGTTTAAATTCTCTGTCACAAGCAACACTCCACAAAGAAGTTTCCAAAGAAAGGATTTTATTTTTGGTGTAGTGTTTAAGGACCAAATATGCTCCTTCATCGAATTTAAGGAAGGCAAAGCTGATGCTTCTCGGATGAGATCACGCTTGTTCTCTCCCCAAGCTAGCTCATATGCTGATTTCACAGAGAAATCACCTGAGTTTGTGAAGTTCCAGGACCAAGAGTCAGGCGACAAAGGAGCTGTTTTTATAGGTTTAATCATGGCAATGTCTTCTGCAAAAAACATATTTTGCAGCTTGTTTTCATCCCAACCACAAGACTGATGGTTAAAAAGATGATTTACTCTCAGGTCAAGGTTGATTGATCTCTGTTTTGGAGAGGGAACTTGCAGCTTCTTATCCCATAACCAAGGATCATTCCAAACTCTAATATCTTTGCCATCTCCAATCGATCTTTTTAAGCCTTTCTGAAGAAGATCTCTTCCATGTAAAATGCTCCTCCATCCAAAAGATGGTCAAGATCTTAATTCAGCTTCAAGAAAAGAGTGATTTGGGAAATATCGAGACTTTAAAAATCTAGCCAGAGGACTCTGCCAGAACTGAAGAATTCTCCAGCCTTGCTTAGCCAAAAGCGCCTGATTGAAACTTGAGATGTCACGAAAACCCATTCCACCTAAGCTTTTTGGGAGACAAAGATTTTCCCCACTTTTCTAATGGATCTTTTTCTTGTTTTCACAAGAATTCCACCAAAAGTCTGCTATAGCTGAAGACAAAGAAGCGACTGATCCTTTTGGTAGTTTAAAGCAAGACATCGCAAAAATTGGCATAGCGAGAGATACTAATTTTATGAGAGTCTACTTGCCTCCCATTGACAAGGTTTTGGCATACTATCCAGAAAGTATGACCTTAACTTTGTCATGGATGAAACTGAGCATGTCTCTCTTTGACCCACTGAAACACTCGAGTAACCCTAGGTAAGTTCTAGCTCCTCCAAGGTTTGAAATACCTAGAATCTTTTGTATAGATTCGATCATCAACCTTAGCTCTAAACAAAATTGATGACTTATTGAGATTAACACATTGACCTGACATGTTACCATAAACAAAGAAGATTTCCAACAATGCCTCAGCTTGTTCTTCTTTTGCCTTGATGATAAAAAGGCTATCATCCGCAAATAATAAATGATGGATAGACAGTCCATTAGGAGAACACTGCATTCTAGAAATCAAATCTCTTCTTTCTGCCTCATAAAAGAAATGAGAAATCTCTTCTTTCTGCCTCATAAAACAAATGAGTTAATGCTTCAGAGTAAATTACAAATAAGAAAGACGACAGTGGATCTCTTTGATAAAGAAAAACCATCTAAATTATGATTGAATAACATAACTATTTTTCTAATATGGAGTTTTTGCCCCATGTTAGGGATTGATTTTTTTCCGAACATATGGTCATTAAACTGAGATTACATATTTTCCTAGTGATGAATATAGTATATAATTTATAACTTTATAGAATTTATATATATATATATATATATAAACTTAAAAACAAGGGACATTCGTTTAAGATTATACTTGTACATATTAAATTTATAGTTTATGAATATAATTAAAATATTTATTGTATAAATTATAATATAAGTTTTTTTTTTCTCAAATAATATACCATATTTGTGACATCTTTATAGTGAAGGAGTTCATAAATTACGAAAATGATTGGAAAATAAAGAATAAAGTGTATGAAGACTATTAAAAGACTATTTAAGAATAACTAAAGCATATTCTGAATAGAGTGTACGATAGTAGAAGAGTGTGTGATGTATTGAATCATAATTAAGGATACTACGTGAATATATCTTTTCTTTAATGTTTGAATGTTTAGAAAAACAATATAAATTCCAATGACATTGTTTGTAAATAAGTATCATAAGAAAGGCTATAGTCTCAAAAACTTACATTTAGATTGGTTTCAAATATCCTTGCAAACCACTCAGTTAAAAGTTTTAAATTGTGTTTCAACAATTAAATTGATAAAACCTATTTCATAACCTAAACTTTAAATTCTATCCTATAAAATTACGTGATTATCTAGAATCAAAATTCTGGTAAAGAACACTGCACAAATGAACACTAACCAATTAGTCGAGCTCAATTCTCCATAACTGTTCTAATTCGAAAAAATATTTTTGATTAAGTAGTCAAATGTTTACTTTACAACTTTTTATTAGGATTCAATTCCTAATAGTTATGTAACCTCACATAATAAAATTTATGGTTTCGATATAGATCAAACTTGATTCATTGATAAATATATATATATATATATATATATGGATATGGTAATGGTATGATATTTGAGGAAACGGTCAATTTAATACCAAACTTATCCGTTTTTGCCAAATTAAATACGAATTTCGTCTCATTCCAAAAAATACGAACTCTACGTTGACCACGCCAAATCAGTACCGATTTTAGTCAAACTTAATTGACGTTAAGTGTTGTTAGTGATTTGACTAACAACGATACTGATTTGGTGTGGTCAACACAAAGTTTATATTTTTTTTGGAGTGAGAAGAAGTTCATATATAATTTGGCAAAAACTGATAAGTTTGATATTAAATTGACCATTTTATTCTTTTTTTTTCCTTTTTCTTTCTATCTAGTAGTTCTTGACAATGGATGATCTCAGCTTTCTCGTCACATAAGCATTGACTTGATGTTATGTCCATGTGAATACTATTCCAACGTGTAAATTTGTAACACAATATATAAATTATAAATCTAAGTTCAAAATGTAAGAGATTTTTAAAACATATACTCATCATTGTAACATTTTAAAAAATCTTACCAACTAAAGCATGAGAAGTAGACCTACGTTATATTGTTTATTTAGTTAAACTCATATTACCGAATTATATTTTGTCTTATTTGTCTTATTTGGCTTGAGTTATATAAACATATTAGGATTATACCCGCATTATAATGCGGGATTTATTTGTTTTGATTTTTGTAAGCCGTTTTTATTCAGATTGTTATACCCAGGTTGATATTTTGGAATTTTTTTTAGATTCTGTTTTATGGGCCTGAAACCTAAACTGAAATCGATCCGAAATAGAAGAACCGAACCCAAAAAAATACCTAAATGTATCATAAATCTATGTACCTAAAAAAAGAACTCAAACCCGAACCATAACCAAATTAAGAACGAAATTTTAGCTTATTAGAGTTTTTCTATTAATGTTTTAATATAAAAATATTCGAACCCGAAATCGATCTATACCAAACTAAACCATATCCGAAAAAATAAAAATACCTGAATAAATCTTACATCAAATGAACCAAAATACTGAACTAGAGCCGAACCCGACAAAACACCATAAATGGATCCTAAATATATCTATCCTGAAAACCGAATCCAAACCCAAACTGAAACCAAATTTATACCCGATGTATTTTTCTATTAAATTTTTATTAGTTTTAAATTTTTATATAAAATTTTATAATGAAACCAACTTTATGCATATTTTAAGGGTAGTTACGAACTATATGTTAATTTTATCCTAAAGTTTATAATACGTCCAAAATGAAAGTGTCTCCTGCTTTAATATGTAAATGTAATAATATAAATAAATAATTTGATAATAGGTTTTTTTGGCAATAATTTGATAATATGTTTACTAGTTATTATTATTTTTTGGTCAACATGTAACCATTGGATCGACAAAGCTCGATCCATAGCTTTAGTTCTCCAATTAGAGCATGGTGGGATTTGAACTCACCATCTGGTATCCAGCTAAATCCAAGGCAAGCCAACTAGACCACATGTTTTTTGGTGTAGTTATTATTGTTTAGTTTCGATTAAAATAGTATATGTTAATAAGAGAAATTGATCAATTTAATACCAAATTTACCAGTTTTTGCCAAATTAAATATGAAATTCTTCTCACTCCAAAACAAATACGAATTTTGTGTTGACCACGTCAAATCAATATCGTTGTTAGTCAAATCACTAACGACGCTTAATGTTAGTTAAGTTTGACTAACAGTGGTACTTGTTTGGCGTGGTCAACATAAAATTCGTATTTTTTTAGAGTAAGAAGAAGTTTGTATTTAATTTGGTAAAAATGAGTAAGTTTGGTATTAAATTGACTGTTTCTAGAATTATTTGATTACTCATTATTTAGTGATGAAAAGCATTATATTAAGTATGTGACTTTTTATATAACTGTCATATTCGTGCAAAATTGTTATAAACCACGTCGGATTCAAATAATTTGTAAATGGATAACATAAAGACTCTAGACTAGTCAGAGAATTCTAAATCACACGACCACACCTTCTTCTTCTCCTCTCGTTTATTATCCACAATAGAAAGAAAAAAAAAACGCAATCACTCAAAAATCTCTACCAGCAAGATGTCAATTATTGGCTCTTGCAAATTTTTCTTTACAAAAAAAATATCAAATGAGGAATTAAAGTTTTTTTTTTTGGTATCGAATCGATAATATCGTCTCTTCCTCTGTTATGGCTCTTCCACACGTAGTTTCTTCACCTTCTTCAACTTCGTTATCTCCGTCTCCGTCCTTCAAATCCAAACCGCCGTTTCACTCCCTTAGATCTTTATCTCCGACCATAGCATTACGTAATGAGACTCGCCGGCGTTCTTTCCGATGTTCTTCTTCGTCATTCTCCGAGAAGCATCACAACGCGAAATCTCCAAAATCTAATGACATCGTTGAGCTTCCTCTGTTTCCACTTCCATTAGTTCTTTTCCCTGGTGCAATCCTTCCTCTCCAAATCTTTGAATTCCGTTACAGAATCATGATGCAAACACTCCTTCAATCCGATCTCCGATTCGGCGTCGTTTACTCCGATTCCATCTCTGGATCCGCCGCAGAAGTTGGATGTGTAGGTGAAGTTGTCAAACATGAACGTCTTGTTGATGATCGGTTCTTCTTAATATGCAAAGGTCAAGAAAGATTTCGAGTCACAAATGTTGTCCGTACGAAACCCTACCTTGTTGGAGAAGTTACATGGCTTGAAGATCGTCCTTCTGGAGAAGAGAATCTAGATGCTTTAGCTAATGAAGTTGAAGTATTGATGAAAGAAGTGATTCGATTATCGAATCGTTTGAATGGTAAAGTTGAGAAAGAAGTTCAGGATTTGAGGAGAAATCAGTTTCCGACTCCATTTTCGTTCTTTGTTGGAAGCACGTTTGAAGGAGCACCTAGAGAGCAACAAGCTTTGTTGGAGCTTGAAGATACAGCTGCGAGGTTAAAGAGGGAAAGAGAGACGTTGAGGAATACACTTAATTATTTGACTGCTGCTTCTGCTGTGAAAGATGTGTTTCCTTCGTCGTCTTAGTGTATATAGAAGTATGAATCTTATTCTGCGTTTTGCTATACATATTTCGTTTTTGTGAGTAATGAAATTTATGAAGAAAAACTGCAAAAGTTGGGAAAGTATAATTGGTTGGTTGTAATTTGTAAATTAATGGTAATTGTGGTGCTTCATGAGTTAGTAGTATTCACATGAAGTGAAAGCTTAAGATTAATTAGATTTGTATATGAAGTCTTACTATAGACTGAGCTTGATAGATGTTTAGTGAAAAAAGCTCTAGTGTTTCAACTATGGTACAAAGTTACCGTTATTTCTACTTTCAACGACTTCAAATTGCCTTTGGCTTCAGAAGTGGCATGAGAACTTAGTTGTCTTGTTGAGCCATGTTGGAACGGGGGGGGTTAGGACAAAATCAAAACAAAAATATATGTTTGGGAAGAAGCCGAGCAGAGAGTTTAGTAGGCTATTCCAAATATAAAGAAGTGAGCTTAGCAAGAGAATTTTGAAGGTTTTTTCCCAAAATTTGATCACTTTTCAGGATTAATTTTCTAATTCATAGAGTTTCGATCTAGAGTTTTATCGGGTCTATTTGGCTTACATACATGCCGCTCGGCGTGAACCTTAGCCGGTCTGTGACAGTATATTATGTCCCAAAATGTTAGTTGAATATTTGCTCGGCGTCGTATGACTCATTTTATGTTTTGCCTGTAAGCCATCACGGCTATTGAGTCTTGGTCGAGAGCTGAGCCTCGAGTTGACGGGTCGACCCTAACTATATTTGTAAGTGGGTCGAAGGGAGGTGAGTAGTGAAGAGACTATACGAAATATAGATTCATGAAGATTGTATGAGTTTAACTGATATTAAAGATTGAGAGAATAGAAATAATCAAATGAAGAATATAAAAATGGAGAGTTTGTCTTCATGAGTGAGACATATAGATAATGTGAAGAAGAAACCTTTCTTTCTTAGTTCAGAATGTGTGAGACACGTTACAATATAAGGAAACGAAACTGTACAATGCAAAGTCAAAAGGCTACGCCTAGTTAATGATGGCTTGTAAGAAAAAGAGGACTAGCATAAAGTCATGTTTTTTTTGTTGAAATGTGAAAATTATTATTCAACAAAAAAAAAGTTTATATACAAGAGTGATAGAAACGATTGCTAAATTAATAAACTTTGCAAAGAATGAAAGAACAAGCTCAAAATTAATGGACTTCAAACCATCGTTGAAGAAGACCTTCAAGTCGATGAAGATAAAAGAAGTGGAGTGAGCTGATCCTGTTTCTAATCACTCTATCAATAAGTCTAGAATTAGATTGAGCTTCCAAACCTCCAAGACCATGGATACGGTTGTTCCTCTGTCTCCAAATATAATAGATTGAAGTCTGAAAGAGTAGTCGAAGAAGAATATAATCAATGAGATTCATATTCGAGATAAAAAAGGAAATGGAGTCGGACCAATCAGGGGTAATAGAGTTTCCAAGAAGAGAACCACAGTGGTTAGTCCAAATGACAAAGCTGTATGGACAACCAAAGAAGAGATGATCTCGAGATTCTCTCTCTCACAACAAAGTACACAATGTTGAATGCTTCCCCATAGTCTCATTCTAGTACCTGTTGATAATCTATGTCATAATGCAAGCCATGAAATGAAAGCAAAACGAGGGATATATTGAGGAAACCATATAAGACGATGCCAAGGAACCAAAGGGTGATGCTGATGGATCTGATTCCAAGGTTTGGAGGCAGAAAAACGAGTATGAAAGTCAGAATCCGAGTGTCTCCACAGGAATGTATCAAAACCATCATCAGATAGTGGAGGGAGAGATCTAATATTGGATGGAGGTATGTAAATCTGTGGGATCGAGTAGCTTGTGGAAGAAGAATAAGCTTCAGAAACTGTAGCATGTCTTGAAATACCAAGGTATCAAGTTCCAGAGGGACCTGTAATATCAATTAACTTCCCAAAAGAAGACCAGTTATCTGTCCAGAAAGAAGTGTTACAACCAGAGACCACTTCGATTTTTAAGAAGTTATAAGCAAGTGGATGAAGCTTCAACAATTTACGCCAAATCCAAGAGCCACTAAGAATCAGATTGAACATCCCAAAAAGAGGTCTTCTTAAGTAAATAATGATGCATCCAAGCAACCCAAAGAGAGCCCGACATAGTGAGAAGGCGCCATATAAGATGAAGAGAGAAGACACAAGAAGTATCTCTAAGAGACTGGAATCCAAGACCACCTTCAGATTTTGGAGTACAGAGAACTGACCAAGCAACTTTGGCTTTATGAGAATTATTAGGAGAACCAGACCAAAGGAAAGAAATGCAAAGGTGTTCAATCTCATCAAGACATTTATTTGGGAGCTTAGAAGTAGAGCATCAGAAGTTAGTGTTACTAGTAATAACATATTTTATCAACTGCAAACGTCCAGCAAAAGATAGAGACTTAGCTAACCAAGAAAGCATTTTGTTTTTAACCTTCGAAATCAGAGGTTCATAGTCTGGTTTGGTCAACGAACGAGAGAGCAGTGGGAGACCCATATATTTGATTGGAAGGGAGCTAATAGAGATACCAATTGCAAAAGCTATAGAAAGGAGTAAGTTATTGCTTTTACCACCAATGAATATAGACGATTTGGCAATATTAATATGCAGCCCAGATAGACCAGCAAACTGCTTCATAACCTCTAAAATACCCTTCAAAGAGCTAGGAGAACCATCTGTAAAAACCAATATATCATCAACAAAACTTAGATGTGTAAGATTAAGGTCCTTGCATTTAGGATTATAACCAAAAACTGAATTATGGACAGCCTTATTAAGCATCCTAAACAAAACATTGTTGATGATGATGTAAAGGTAAGGAGATAGAGAACAACCTTGACGGAGGCCTCTAGATTTCGGAAAAAGCCTTGCAAATCACCATTAATTGAGACAGAAAACATGGATGTGGATATACAAAGATGGATCCTGATATACCTCGATTTTTATCGGTTTTGAGCTGTTTTCAGAGTCTTTGTCTGCATTTTAGAGTCTTTTCAGGTGCACAATGAGAAGAATTTGGATTACACCCACGAAGTTTCGTTAGAAAGATTTGGAGCATTTTCTGGATTTTCAGCAAAAGAGTAATGATCGATCGATCAACCCCTTGCTCGGTCGATCACTCTCTTCAGCCAAAGCAGCGCTCGACCTTATGATCGACCAAGCTATGTGGGAGAACGACCACTCATTAGTGATCGATCGATAAACCCCTTGATTGATCGATCAACGAGGCTACGAGAGATAACCTAATTTTCCTGTTTTGTACCTGCGAGTTATAGATTATATAAATACTATTTTTCTTATTTCGTTTTAAAGAGAGCAGACTTGTGATAGACCTTTTTACAGCAGTTTTAGCTTTTGTAAGCAGGGAGAAGAATTCATCCATACCTTGAGAAGAATTTCTGAACCCTTTTTGTATTTCTATTGCAATTTCATGTTTTCTTCTACCATGATTTTTGTTTCTATTTTTATTATGTCTGAGTAGATCTCTTGTCAGGTTTAGGGATTCTAGGGATTTAGGAATCGATGATTGGGGATTAAATAAGATTGATTGTTAGAAGTTCTGCATCTAAACTCTTGCTTAAAGCTTAAATTAGCCTGATCAACTAGTTTATGAACGTAGGTTGTTAGCCTTCCAAAAGTTTGTTAAGAACCAGCACTAGTTTAGATGAGCAATTGATTTTAGCCAACGATAGTTGGTAGTTAGAATGAATTGTGGATAATTGAGCCTATTCGGTAATGCCTATTTGCTTTGCTAGGACCAACGAAAGTAGGAATTTTCTAGGTTGCTAAATTGAGTGATAAGTGCCACGACAGTGGGCTTGTTAGACCTTTACGTTCAAGTCGAGAACAGAGCTGTAGTTCCCTAAAGAATTTCCCTGATTAGATTCATATTTCCTAATGAATACCCGATGCCTGATGTTTTTATTATTCACTGCAAACCATTTAATTTATTAGATTTTCATCTATGATATCGATTTGGTATAGCTTGAAATAGAATATATGGTCAAAAGTGCAAACTTGGTTCTTCGTGGATACGATCCTTAAGTACTACTACTTCATTGTTATGCACTTGCAGTAGATTATTTAGGGTAAAACCTGACACACATTAAGTTTTTGGCGTCATTGCCAGGGAATCAATTGGTTGCCTTTTGATTGATATTTAGTTTCTAGTCTATACTCTTTATTTACGTTTTTGTTTTTGTTTTGTTTTTGCTTTTCTTTCAGGTTTATGGCCAAAAGAAGTCAAGGATCATAAGACCTGTTGAACTTTGAAAACGAAGCACTTGCTAGAATTGAGAGAGAAAACAAACGAGCAAGAGCGATGAATCGTGACAACCAGCAGCTTCCAGACAATCCTAAAACTCAGGACAACTTCCAGGGGAATCAGAATATGCAGCATACAGTTGAAGAGCTGCAGAGGGATTTAGCTCAGCTTAGGAGGCAGCAGGAACAACCTCAACATCGAGCCATTGGTGATATGGATACTCCTAACACATATTACCAGAATAGATCAGTTATTCATCCCCCACCTATCCAGAGGCAAGACTACGAAATCAAGCCTCAGCTAATTGGGTTAGTGAAGCAATATGTCTTCAATGGTCTCCCAGGAGAGAATTCGACGGATCACATTGAGAATTTTGAGGATATGTGCAGTACAACAAGTTAGAATAGAGTCCCTACGGACTATGTAAAATGTAAGTTGTTTCACCATTCACTTTCTGACAAGGCTTCAAGATGGTTGCGATCTTTACCTCCAGGTTCACTCACTACTTGGGAAGAAGTCAGAGCAGCATTCTTGGATCAGTTCTACACCAAATTGAAGATTGCAACTTTGAGAGGAAAAATTTCAGCGTTTCAGATACGTTCTGGTGAGTCATTGAATGAAGCTTGGGAACATTTCAAGGAGTATCAGCGAGATTGTCCACACCACGGCTATTCAAATGAGCAGTTGCTTAATACCTTCTATGGTGGAATCGAGTGGGAGTACAAGAACTCTCTGAATGCTGCAAGTAATGGAGACTTCATGACTCATACTAGGGATGAAGCCTTCATTCTCATTGACAACTTGGCAGCAAGTTCTGGTAGTCATTGTTCTCAGTATGACAGAGGGAGAAAGGTCAACATGTTTATCAAAGCTAATCAAGGAAATCATTGGGGTGTGCATCAGCTGGATGACAGCAGAGAGGTAGCTAAGGTTCAGGATGTATCCGATCTGTCAGAGGAGTAGAGAGAAGTCGATTACGTCAATTGGCAGAACAGGGGACAGAATCAGAACTATCTTTCCTACAGGAGCACGAACGTGGAAAACCCACAGGATGTCGTTTTCCCAGCTCTGGCAATGCCTATGGGATCCCCTTTTCAAGGAAAACCCTTTGTACAAACTCCCGAGGAAGCAACTGGCAGAAAACCGTACAAGCTGTATCAGCAGCAAGCACCACCGTAGCAAGCTCCAGTGAGCTCTTTAGGTACTTCAAATGATGAGATCAAGGCATTGATCCAACAACTTTCAACTAAGTAGCAAAAAACCACACGAGAGCTCAACACGAAGGTAGACAGCATGTATAACGATTTGAATAGCAAGTTTGAGTCAGTTTCTGTGCATTTTGAAGAAGCTTGACACTCAGGTAGCCCAAACTGTTGAAGCTATGAGAAGACCTCAGGGAGTTCTACCTGGAAAAATTGAGAAGAATCCAAAGGAGTCATGCAATGTTGTGAAGTCTGAAACTGAGGAGTGTACTTCAAATAAGGAGGTGAGCAAAAAGGGTAAGTACATACCTTCAATCCCGTTCCCAAAGGAACTCACCAAGATAGAAGATCAAGGGGAGTTCACAATACCTTGCATTCTTGAGAATTTGATCTTTAATGATGCGCTTTGTGATTCTGGTGCAAGTGTTAATGTCATCTCTCTAGAGACAATGAAGAAATTAGGTATTGGTTTGATGCAGGAGCACAACTCATCCATTTCGTTTGGAGACAGCACATCTAAGAGCCCAAAGGGGCGATTGACGAATCGTTGTTCAAAACTTGTGTCTTAAGGTTTTTGCAAGAAAACTTGGACTTAAAACTTCTGGACCATACACCATGAAAGAGATTCGACCTGATGAAACTGTAGTCTTGTTGGATGCTATAGGAGCTGAATTCCATAGGAAGGATGAACAGCTTAGAAGGTTCATCGTTGATGAAGAATGGACTAGGGGAGTGAACATTCCTCCCGAGAGTCAATCCACCATCTAAATGGCAACCAAGTCAAGCTAATGACTCTAAACAAGCGCTAAGTGGGAGGGAACCCACTATTAGGTAGTTTTGTTTTTCATAGTTTTTGTGTCTTGAGTTAATTTTTCGTTTTGTTTTGTTTTGTTTCAGGTGAGAAAGCAAAGCAGAGAGCTTTGATCGATTGATCGTGTCCAAGATTGATCGATCGTCGTAGTTTCAGAGTCTTGCGCTCGGCCAGTTGATCGATCTCAGCAAAGAGATCGATGGATCAGCACTTCAAGGTACCATGCGCTGGACCATTTGATCGATCGATCGATCGTCGAAGGGAAGGAATTTTACACTCGGCCATTTGATCGACCTGCAGCAGTTTGATCGATCGATCATCAAAGCCAAGAATAATGCGCGCGACCATTTGATCGAGTTGTAGTTGCTTGATCGATCGATCATCAAGGAAGAAGATTTCACGAGTAGGTTGATCGATTGATCGATCATGACCAGGATCGATCGATCAACGGGCCATGTAAGTACTCTATAAAAGGAGAACATGGGTTTTTGCAGAACATCAAAAATCAAAATGGTTATTGTTCTTGAGCAATTTTTCTCCGAAAATCTTGAAAACTTCATAACTTCTTTGATTCTTAACCGTTTTCTTCGATTCAAAGGCCTAATCCACTCAGATTTCTTGATGTTTTATTTCTTAAAACCCATATGTGTTCATTATGGTTGGGGAATTGCAACGCCTATTTGCTATGTATGAGATTGATTCTTGCCTAGAAATCGATTGTTAGGTTGAAGGAAAACTTTTAGAGATTTTTAGGACATTAGGTTTGAGATTGAGGTTTTATGGAATTAATTGAAGCATTGTTGGATGTTATCTATATTGATGATTGAGTTTAGCAATTGATTTCTCAATCATCTCACTTGTATTTCAGATTTCTTAATTCTCAAAATTTTGTGGAGAAACTAAACTCTGTTTTTCTCTTTTTTATTTATTGTGGTTGTTTACAGACAATGGTGAGAACTAATGAATCAAGGAAACCTGCAAAGAAGATTAGGAGATCTGCCAATGTTGAGGCTGGACAATCCTCTAGTGGAACGGTTCTTAGAGAACGTTTACCGTGGCCTAGACCCGATGAGGAACCTTTTGAGAAAAACCTTGGTAATCGGTCTAATCCGAAGTTGTTAAAAAAAGGATAATGCCTACGTGAGGCGTATAGCTGCAGGCGGATGGCAAAAGTTTCATGGGGTCTTTTACGATCAACTGTTGAGGAACAAGATGTTCCCGACTAAGTTTCTCTGCCCTGCTACTTTGGACAAGTTATGGATCCTAGATGACGTTGGTAGTATGCTTGAGAAGCTTGGTTTCGGTAATTTTGGGGCTACACCATATCCACTATACCCAAAGCCGGTTTGTCAGCTTCTAGCTTCTTGTGACATCCATTTGGCTGCAGATCCTCATGCTCTTGTTTCAGCCGCTTACTTCTTTTTCATGTTCAAGGGGATATCTTATACGCTGACCATCAGTGAGCTCTGCAGGATATATGCTTTTAGAGAGAAAATCGAGGGATAGTTGCCTCCTAGTTTTGGTCCAGCCAATAATGCCCTGTGGCATATTTTAGCGGATGGAGGTTTTCAGGGTCGTGCTTCCAAGCTCACATACATTAGGAACCCTGTGGTTAGGATTGTAGCGAAGCTTCTTGGGTCCACTATTCTTTGCAAGGAGATTAACCCTGCTGTTACGAAGCTAGAGTTGGAGATTTTGCATCATGCTATTGCTCTAGTAGTTCTAGATCTCTATGGTGATGCTCCTACTCCTAGGTATGGACCTTGTGACATCAACTGGGGATACGCTTTTCCAAGTTTGCTTCTGCAACGTCGCTTCAGAGGTGAACCAGACAAGCCACTAGCTGAGACCATTGGTAGTCTTCTCACGCCAATGTTTCAATTCCTCAAACTTGACCTCAGCAACACTCAGAAGAATGAGAGAATCTCATACATGGATGACTCGGTTTTGACCAACTTCACTTACATCACTGAGAAGACCAAGCGGCGGTACTATTCTAGGGAGTACAAGCCATGTTGGTGCAAAATTCTAGCTCCTGCAGTCACATCTATCACTTACCGTGAGAACGTGGTGTTCGAGCCTCATATTACTCGTCCGGATATTGCTGAGATCGAAGACGAGCAGCCTCAGAATCAGCGCACTGCTCCTCGAAGGCGTGCTTCCGCCGCTCCTACACCTACACTGCCACTTCCCAACGTCACTAAGACACTTAAGCATATCATTCCAGAGTATAGTGAGGAGTATGATAAACATCCTTTCTCTGATGACTTCACAAATAGAGATTACAGGCGTTGTTACTATGAGAATGAGAAGAGGAAGCACTCGATGAGGAAGCGTCTATGGAAAGCACTTAGGAAGATCCATGTTGGTTTCTGCTTAAGCACTCCATCTGAGGACAGGGATAAAACTAGCACGAGAGTTGAGGCACAGAGACCTGACGTTGCTGGACGTTGCTCGGATGATGCATCCGAGGATGAGAACGACCAACACTGGATCACCGTCATTGAGCTCCAGGGGACCGCGAGAGTCAGAACCCGGTGTAACTCCTTCGATTTTCTCACACTCTATCTTTTACTTTCTGTTATGAACTTTGTTTCTTTTTATTTTCATCTTCTTATTTTTGACTAACGTCTTTTTCTTTTGCTTTTCTTCTTAGTTTTGATCTTTCAGACAATTTCTATTATTTGGTGTATTTTTGAGCTCTTGAAACTGATGTTTAGGAACTAAGTTTTTAGTCAGTTTTAATTCATTTTTCCTTCTTGTTTGTTTCAGGATTGTGAAACGTGTACCTATGATCGATCGATCATTCCCCCGATCGATCGATCAAAGTGAATTCTAAAGATAGTGCTCGATCTCACGATCGACCTGAACATCATTGCACCTTGATCAAGGTTTGATTGATCGATCATTCCTACGATCGATCGATCACCTGCATAGGTTCACTCTTTTCACGATCCAATTCTTTTGTCATTTTTCTTTTGTTTCTCTTACAAGTTGATTTTCCTCTTTCTTGCTTATTTCCACACTGGGACGGTGTGAAGTAAGTCTGGGGGAGAGCATTTGCTATGACTAACGAGTTTCTTTTTTTTGTTTTTTTTTTTGAGTTATTTTTCATGTTTTTCTTGAGTCAGTTTGTGTATTGGTGAGCTAAAACCGTTATTAGGAACTGTGATTTTTGAGGAATTATTGCTTTTTCAAGAACTTAAGTAACCATTAACTCATATTTGACAAGAATCGGTTGACTATTGGAAAACCTAGAGACCTTGCAACTTCTCAACGTTACGCATATCCTCTTAGGTACTTGAAGAATCTCATGCCGGCTTCACCCTTAACCTGACTTAATCTTTTTGTCAAGGGGCTTGGTATACACTAGATCAGGTTTCATTCTCAGTCATGAAAGACTTATCTGTGTGAGTATAGTTCCCCTCTCTTAATCATTTCAACCATTTATGCTTAATTTTGAAAATAAATACACAAGCTGTACATTGTAGTAGCTGAGGGTAAAAGTCCCTCAATGACGCTGCTCATATTTGAGTGAATTTGGTGATCTGAGGATAATTCCAATGATGTAACCTTTCACTCGAGTATTGTTGCTTACCAAGGGGGACTCCAATGAAGCTACTCTTGCTTACATCCTTTGAGTTACCCAAGAGAGCAGCCGATAAAAAAATTAAAATGATACCCTTGAAAAGTAGGGAGAAATCGGCTGCAAGGTGAATGAAATGAGAGGAAAGGAAATATAGAGAAGGTAGTCTTAAGGCTAAGAAAAACCCATGTGTCCTTTGATCGATAGTCCCTTGGTGATACCGCACTTAGATACCTTAGGAAGTCAATATGGTGCATTCGGATTGCTCATTAGGATTGTGGAGTTTGATTGGGATAGTTGCAAAGTCTTGGGGAAGTACAAGGTGGTCTCGATACTATCAGGTATATTTCAAATGTGGATTACTAAAACGATTGTTCTTGTGGTAATCTTATGACGAATGAGTTCCTGCGATTTCACTTCTCTTTTTCAGTCTTGGTTTTCTGTTTGCTTGAGGACAAGCAAAAAGCTAAGTCTGGGGGAATTGATGTACCTCAATTTTTATCGGTTTTGAGCTCATTAATTCGTTTATTTTCAGAGTCTTTGTGTGCATTTTAGAGTCTTTTCAGGTGGAAAATGAAAAGAATTTGGATTACACTTGTGAAGTTTTGTTTAGAAGGATTTAGAGCATTTTCTGGATTTTCAGCAAAAGAGTAATGATCGATCGATCAACCCCTTGCTCGATCGATCACTCTCTTCAGCCAAAGTAACGCTCGACTTTATGATCGACCAAGCTATGTGGGAGATCGACCGCTCATTAGTGATTGATCAATCAACCCCTTGATCGATCGATCAACGAAGCTACGAGAGATAACCTAATTTTCCTATTTTGTACCTGCGAGTTATAGACCATAAAAATACTCTTTTTCTTATTTTGTTTTAAAGAGAGCAGACTTGTGATAGACCTTTTTACAGCAGTTTTAGCTTTTGTAAGAATGGAGAAGAATTCCTCGATACCTTGAGAAGAATTTCTGAACCCTTTTTGTATTTCTATTGCAATTTCATGTTTTCTTCTACCATGATTTTTGTTTCTATTTCTATTATGTCTGAGTAGATCTCTTGTCAGGTTTAGGGATTTAGGAATCGATGATTGGGGATTAAATAAGATTGATTGTTAGAAGTTCTGCATCTAAACTATTGCTTAAAGCTTAAATTAGCCTGATCAACTAGTTTATGAACCTAGATTGTTAGCCTTCCAAAAGTTTGTTAAGAACCAGCACTAGTTTAGATGAGCAATTGATTTTAGCCAACGACAGTTGGTAGTTACAATGAATTGTGGATAATTGAGCCTATTCGGTAATGCATATTTGCTTTGCTAGGACCAATGAAAGTTTGAATTTTCTAGGCTGCTAAATTGAGTGATAAGTGCCACGACAGTGGGCTTGTTAGACCTTTATGTGCAAGTGGAGAACAGAGCTGTAGTTCCTTGAAGAATTTCCCTGATTATATTCATGTTTCCTTATGAATACCTGATGCCTGATGTTTTTATTATTGACAACAAACCGTTTAAGTTGTTAGATTTTCATCTCTGATATCGATTTGGTATAGCTTGAAATAGAATAGATGGTCAAAAGTGCAAACTTGGTTCTTCATGGATATGATCCTTAAGTACTATTACTTCATTGATGTGCACTTGGAGTAGATTATTTAGGGTAAAACCTGACACACATTAGATCCAATTAATAAAAGTATCAGGAAGCTCCATTACTCTTAGAACTGCAATAACAAATGACCAGTTGACAGTATCAAATGCTTTAGAGATATTAAATTTAATGGCACATCTAGTAGAAACTGATTGCTTGTGATAATCTTTGACAAGTTCAGTTGACAAGAGAATATTCTCAAAAAGTAGCCGCTACTTGACAAAGACAGTTTGATTCATTTCAATAGCTTGAGGCAAACAAGTCTTTAAACGATTTACAATGATCTTGGAAATAACCTTTTACAAAAGGTTACAACAAGCAATTGGCCTGTAATCACGCATGGATGTGGCATTAGAATGTTTTGGAACCAATGTTAAAGTAGTAGAATTGATTCCAGTAGGCAAAAAACCATATAAGAAGAAAGACTGAGGTGCAGTAATAAAGCCACCTCCAATGATTGACCAAGCAGTTTGTAAAACTCAACCGTAAAGCCATCATGTCTAGGTGCTTTAGAACAAATTTCTTCAGTAGAAATGGGAGCCACCAGACTAGCAGATAGAGAGCTAGAGCACTTGAAATCAATAAGGTTTGAAATGTTCTAAGATTGCAGGTCCTATTGAGGGAGAAGTCAGCTGCAAAAAGTCTTGAAAATGTGAAACTGCATCATTTTTAATAGCAACATGGTCAGTAACAATAGTTCCAGAGCTTAATTGGAGTCTTTTAATGGCATTGCAAGCTGTACGAGTTTGGGTTATATGATGAAAGAAGGTGGAATTCTGGTCACCATCTTTGAACCACTTAATTCTTGATTTCTGGCGATAAAACTGCTCTTCAATATGAGATAAATGGTGCCAACAGGAGGAAGCTACTGTCACTTCCTGAAAAGAAGAAGAATTTGGAGAGTTAAAAGCAGCAGCTTGCTTAAGGCAAAGGTCATAAAATGTAGCCTTGGTCCGAGTAGGAAGATCTCCATAATATGTCTTATTTAATAAGCGAAGAATTGGCTTAAGTTTCTTAAGTTTCCTGTGAAACAGTTAAAGTGCAGCTCGAGAGTGGTAAATGGGAGAAGGGAGATTCCAAGACTCCTCAATAGAAGGCAAAAACTGAGCATGATTCCCTAGATAATTGAAGAATTGAAAGTGTTTCCTCTTATCACCAGTAGAAGAGAACAAGGTCACAAGTATCCTTGAGTGATCCGAGATGCCACCAGTATCATAGGTGGTGAAAAAAATGAGGAAAGGATTGAAGCCAACTATCATTAATCAAAACTTGATCAAGTTTTTTGCCAATAGGGTCTTCATGACGATTATTCAACCAAGTAAAATGAGTACAAGAGTAAGCATAATCTAAAAGAGAGTGTGTTGATACCCAATTATGAAAGTGAATCATACCCTAATGGTCAAATCTGTAATCTGAAGAACGAGAATGTTCAAAAGAAGAGAGAATCTCATTAAAATCACCAAGAAAAACCCAAGGCAGAGACATATGACAATAAGAGGAGATAACAGTTGAAAGATCATACCATAAAATGTGCTTATCATAAACAACTGGGAAAATAAAGGTTTAACCCGTAGAAATGATTTGCATACCACAGGTTATATGTTGAGCAGATATAGCTAAAGGTGTAGCTTAGACAGCATCAGAGCAGCAAAACCAAATTCTTCCGAGCCTATGAAAGTCATAATTTGTTAGGGCTTTCCAGCCAGGAAGACAAGAATTAATAATTCCAAGAGAGTTTTCCTCAAGAACTCTGGTTTCTATCACACAACCAAAAAGAGGCTTAACATTCATAATCCAATTTTTCAAAGCTATATGTTTGCGAGGCTGGTTGAAGCTGCGCACATTCCATGCAAAAAAAGACATCAATGCTTCCTAGCGGAAGCATTTTTTGTAGGATTTGGAGTTGATAGGATAGTAGAGTCATTTTCTTTGTCGTCTTTCTTAAACTGGGTAGCTTTCTTTGCTTCCTTAGATTTGAGTTTGGAACGAGAGTTCACAACTGAAGAAAAATTCTCCACATCCTCGAGAATTTCACCTTCCTCAATATTCACAAGGACCTGAAACCTAGAATGGGAAACTGGCCGAGAAGTGAAATTAGATGAAGATTCAGATGAATGCTTATTAGAATCAAAGAGTTTAGAGGAGATACAACCTAATTTTCTGATGGTGGTCTAGTCAAGAGACTTATGACCATCATTGGATTCCAAAGTTGAACGTTTAGTCGGTTAAGTACTGTATAGAGCTGCAAGACTAGGTTCAATGGGAATAATAATCGCTTGATTCAGAGTAGAGGAGTCTGAAAATAGTACAGGTCCATATTCAGCAACAACCAACTTTGTTAGAGTAGAATAAGATAGATCAATTGTATCAGTTTCAGCAATATTAGAAGAAGATACAGCAAGTGTATCAGTCAATGTTAGAAGAAGAAGTATATCCTTGGACTGAGTTAAGAGCAGGGTACTGAAGGATATCATATGGCTTAGATTGAGTCTAAGAATTGCAAGACTTAGACTCATGACCCCACTTATTACAATCAACACACCTCTTTGGCAACCAAGGATAAGACACTTGGATCTTAGTCACAGCAAACTGTCCAGCAGGAATAGTTATCCAAGATGTGAGAAGATTCTGCATATTAACATCAATCAAAACTCAGGCTACATCGAGTCGGAGGCACTTCTCGGTTTTAGGATGAAGTTTAATAAGTGAACCAATATGGCTAGCTAAGAAACTTAGTCCTTTGTAAGAAAATAAATGCTTGGGAACATCACCAAAATCCACCCAAAGAGGAAATGAAGTACGCTCAAGATCAGAAGATGCATATTCTAGAGTCCATTCTCGAACGACCATAGGTGAGTCTCCAACATGCCAAAATCGATGACGTAAAACACGGCCACGAATAGGGTCATCTGCAATGTGAAAGAGAATTGAATTTGCAGAGACAAAATGAGCATCAATTTTGAGAGTTTTCTTAGAATTGTGCCAAATTCTGTTTACAGTTGCATGAATGGAACCAATGTGAGGCACATCTCCTATAAAATTTTCCAAAACAAATGAAGACCATAGAGGAATAGAATTCTCAAGAACATCATCTGGAATAGATGAAGAAACAACACCACCATCAGTAAATTCAAGAGCCAAATTGTAAGAGAATATCGATCATGAGGTTTTAGCAACGGAAACCCATTGTTTAGCATTATTCAAAACTATCTAGGAGGAGAATCCGAATTGAGATTAGGATTTGGAGAGATCAAAATCAAATTCGGAGAGAAATCTGAGTTGACCTCCATAGAGGCGACACTAAGAGGAAACGAGCACAACCAAGGAAGAATCCAAAACCATAGAACTCACGATGTAATTGAAGCCAATCAATAGAAGAGGAAGCAAAAAGCAAAATCAGAGTAGAGAGATAGAGCCAAAAGACGAAAGCAGAGAGGTTAAGGACCAGAATTAAGATCACAGCTGAAGAAGAGATCGCAATAGCAATCGCATTTCGTAACCGTCCCATAAAGTCATGTTGTTTTTCCCATAAATAAAAAAGTGGAGCTTGTACTTTTGTCAACTTACTCCAACAGCTGCAAGGAAGACTTAGTTAATTTCCAATCAAGTCTTTGATAAATAGGAGACTTAGTTATGTCTTCTAATTACTTCTCTAAGTTAACACTCCCCCTAAAGCTTGAATCAGCAAAGTCATCTTTAAGGATAAGCTTACAAACCAAGTCAATTCACCTCATTAATAACCTTAGCATAGAAAAGCCAATGCGACAAAACTATGCTTAAGAGAAAAAAGAGTGTGAATGATTATGGTCTCGTCATTTCAATGAGACCAAATTTGGAATAGATGTACTCACACACTCTTGTGCTTATGACTTTTGTGAAGATATCCACAAGTTGCTCCGAGCTCCTAGTATAGCATGGTAAAATGACTCCTTACGTCTACCTTCTCCCTTACTTTGTGACAATCAACCTCAATGTGTTTGGTCATGAAACACTAAATTAGAGGCCATATGAATGACATCTTAATTATCACAATGCATTGTGATAGGATCTTGAGATTCAATCCCTAAATCTTTGAGGAAAGCTTTTAACCATATGAACTCACCTGTGAGCTTCCTCATGGCTCTATACTCGGCTACAACACTCAAACATGACACCATTTTCTGCTTCTTGCTTTTCCAAGTAACTAGTTTACCTCCAAGGAACGTGCAATACCATGTGGTTGATATGCAGTCTTGTCTATCTCCAGTCCAATCTGCATCATAGTATCCTACAATGGTTGTGCTTTCATTCTGACCCATCCATATGCCTTGTTCTAGAGTTCCTTTGAAAAATCGAAAGATACGGTTGATCATTTCCCAATGATGTACCTTAGGACTTTGCACATGTTGACTCACCTGATTCACAGCAAAACACAAGTCAAGACGGGTAATTGTGAGATAGATGAACTTACCAACCATTCTTCGGTATAAATGAACATCTTCAAATGGCTCTTCTGCATTCTCCCCCATGCATGTTACTTTGTAGGCATCCTCAAGTGGGGTCTTGGCTGACCTTTCACCTATTGTACCTGCCACACTCAAAAGGTTAAGTGTATACTTCTTTTTGGATAAGAAGATACCTTCCTTAGATCGACAAACTTTAATCCCAAGGAAGTAATTCATTTCTCCCAAATCTTTAATGTCAAAAACAGATTTGAGGTGTTCTTTAATACCTTTGATACCTTCTTTATCACTTCTTGTGACAATGATTTCATCCATATATATGAGAATAACCACAATTTCATCCTTACCTTGAAGCGTGAAGAGTGTATGGTCAGCTTCTGACTTTCTAAATTCACGATCTCGCAAGGTATGACGCAGCTTGTGGTACAAAGCTCTTGGAAATTGCTTGAGTCCATATATTGCTTTGCAGAGTCTCAAAACATTTCCAGGAGCTACTATGTGTTCTAGACCAGGCGGTGGGAGCATATAAACCTTATCCTCAAGTTCTCCTTGCAAGAATGCATTCTTGACATCCATCTGCTACAATTCCCAATCAAGATTAGTAGCCAAAGATAATACAACATGTACCATATGTAGTTTGGCCACAAGTGCAAATGTGTCATGATAGTCCTCTCTATATGTTTGGACGAAGCCTCTAGCCGCAAGTCTTGCTTTGTACCGCTCAATTGTGCCATCACTCTTATACTTGATGATGAACATCCATCTAGATGTGACAACCTTCTTTTCTAAATGGTAATGTGGTCTCATCCCAAGTGTGGTTTCTGTCCATAGCACCATGTTCTTTCCCTACAACATCATGCCAAACCTAATGTTCTTTATCCTTTTCATATGTGCTTGGAACATGGTGTTGGTCCAATTGGGTCAGAAACGTTTGGCGCTCAACCGGAAGGCATTTCAAACTGCACACAACTTGAGGAGGATGTGCAACCACTTTGTTATTGTGTTAAACTTTGGTGTTGATCCAATGAAACGGGTTGTGAACACTAGTACTTCTCCTCATAGGAGTTGGTTGAGTAGTTGTATCCTCCACACTTGTTTGGATTTCCTCTATTTCCATTGAGTGTGTACTTAAGCTTACTTCAGCTGTATCCATACTAGTTTCCATTTGACCTGATGGTAAGCTTTAATCGGTTTCAAATCTACCACCAATGTTTCCAGCTCCAAGACTATCAGATTTATCATTTCTTTGAGTGGGGACTTTGCCCAATGGTTGTGTAGGCTCACAGCTATGACTTTGGGAGTTTATCCATTGAATACGCTCCAATAGACCTCGTAAGGTCACAACCCGATCCGAGTTTGAATGAGAGATATCTTTAAGGCCTTCCCAATCCTTGTTATTATATAATCTTTTTGTTTCCACAAACTTGACGTCTCTAGAAACTAACACACGCCTTGTTAATGGTACATAGCACTTGTAACCCTTTTGAGTTGTGGAATAACCAATGAACATCCCTTTTTCACTCTTAGCCTCTAACTTGTTTCTTTACTCTCATGTAACTAATACAAAGCAAACACACCCAAAAACTCGTAAGTGGTTAATGAATATTTTAGTTTGATTGGGGATATATCTTGAAAAACTTTAGTTGGAATTTGATTGATGAGATAATAAGCTAAGGACACAACACCACTCCAAAATCTCTTTGGACATTTTTTAAGGAACATCATAGACCTTGCTAATTCCATCAAATGGTGATTTCTCCTCTCAGCTATCCCATTTTGTTGTGGTGTGTATTGACATGTTGTTTGGTGCACAATCTAATGTTTGGCTAGGTGTTGTTTGAATGCATGGCTATTGTATTCTCCACCATTATAGGTTCTCAAAGTTTTGATTCTTGCCATTATATTAGTTAAGTCACATAAGTTTAGAAATTCGCAAATGCTTCTAACACCCTATCTTTTGATGGCAACAATGTTAACCAAGTGTACTTGGAATTCTCATAAATGAAGGTGACAAAGTACTTATGATTTTCCCTAGACAAGCAAGGAGAAACATCAGAATGAACTAGATCAAAGCAATGTTCATGAAACTTTGAAGACTTAGGAAACATCGATTTGCAATGTTTCCCAAGTACAAGCTTCACAATCATCAGTCTTAAAAGAAAAATTACGTAGAAACAATCCTAATGCATCAGAATGAGGGTGACCAAGTCTAGCATGCCATAAAGCATTCACATTACTGCAACCAAAACTAGATAAGCATAAAAACGATAAAGATAAATCCGAATTTCCCCTAGAATCTTTAAGGAGATATAATTTATCTTTGGTGACTCCTTCTCCAAGGACCCTTCCACTCTTAATATCCTGAAAGAAAACTCCATCAGGCTCAAATATAGCTCAATAATTAAGATCACACACAACATTGCTCACACTTAACAAGTTAGATGTGAATGTAGGCATATAAAATGTTTTAGAACTCTTATTAAACAATTTCAAATCACCAATACCTCTAATAGGCACCTTATTACCATCAATAATTACTAAATTCCCTAACGCCAGTTTCAAGTTTCTAATCAACCTAGGGTTCTTAATCATATTATGAGATGCACCAGAGTCAACAATGATATTATTCGATAAACTTGAAGCATGATAAAATATACCAAAATCTTTGAGAGCATTTATGGATTTAATAAGCACATCAAGGTCTGATTGTGAGCCACCATCAAAGTATTCCCTTAATCCATTTGAGAAGTAGAGCCGAAGCTAGCTTGAGCAGCCTTCTCCTCACTTGCCTTATAAACTTTAGGTTTGTCCCATTTATTTTGTTTGAGGTGAGGATGGAGGATCCAACAACGATATTTGGAGTGGCCTTTCTTTTTAAAATGGTCACAAATCCACACCTTATTCTCCTCATGTCGGTATGAAACTTTGTTAGACATAGCAAGCTCCCCCTTACCACCAAGAAGACTTTGAGATCCTTGCTCTCTTTGAATGAAACAACACACTTCCTCTAAGCCTGGAAGCTCATCTTATCTCAAGAGATGGCGAGTGAGATCCTCATAGGTTGGATTCAAGTTCAACATGAGCCCAAGCACCTTTTCTTGCTCAAGTCTTTCACTCAACACCACTGAATCCACCACTGGAGGCCTAAGCATCTCAAACTCAGCCCAAAAAGATCTATGCTTTCCAAACCTTTGAGTAAACTCCATATCCTCTTGGTTGAGGTCATTGATGGCCTTCTTAACCTCACAAACTTGGCTGAGGTTGGAGAGGTTTCCATACACCTTGAGAATAACCCACAAGTGTTTAGCACTCTCATAATAGAAATAAGTCTCATGAATGGTTGGGTCAAGAGAGCTTTGCATAAGAACAATTGCAACTTGGTCATCTTGGTACCATTTTGCTTGCTCTTCATCCACAACCACCACCACACTAGCTTCACCTTCCTTTTCTTTACCAATAGATCGGACAATCCTTTTTGGAGCTTCACCTTCAATATGTTCCCAAAGTTTACGACCAATAAGGATGGATTTCACAGTCCTAGACCATAAAAGATATTTCACACCTTTGAGAGTGACATGAACACCAAGAATCTTTGAGCTTTCCATAAAAAAAGAGAGAGAATCGAAATCTGGTTAGCTAAGCTTTTGGGTGAGTAACAATGGAGATTTAGGAACCAGAAAAGAGTAATGAGAGATTCAGAGAGTGAATGAGCAGATTAGAATATAGATCTTATGCTCTTGTACCATGTGAGTTGTAATGAGATTAAAGATTGAGAGAATGGAGAGGTTGTCTTCGTGAGTGAGAGAGAGAGAAAGAATGTGAAGAAGAAACTTTTACTTCTTAGTTCAAAATATGTGAGATACGTTACAATATAAAGAGGAAACAAAGCTATATAATGCAAAGTCAAAAGGCTACACCTAGCTAATAATGGCTTGTAAGAGAAAGAGACTAGCATAAAGTCATGTTGTTTTCCCCATAAATAAATAGGTAGAGCTTGTACTTTTGTCAACTTACTCCAATGGGTGCAAGGAAGACTTAGTTGATTTCCAATCAACTCTTTAATAATTAGGAGACTTAGTTATGTCTTCTAATTACTTCTCAAAGTTAATAGATTGTGCAAAGAAACTGAAAGAGAATGCTTAATGTTTTTTTTTTCTTTACTCGAAGATTTATATATTAATAAATCGGGTGGAATATAGAGTTGAAATATAAACATCAGCAAAAATGGAGATGTCTTTGAAATTAAGCCCAAAGGAAAAAAGTTCATAAACAAATCCCCAAAATCTAAGCTAAAACTCAAATGACAGAAACTCGAAAAACTACTATCCTGAAATCAAAGAACGAAGTCAACGTTAGGTAACATGAACCCCGAGCTGATGACAAATTTTCTTATGGCGAATGAGAATAAATCAGTAATGAAGATCAAGACACATGGATTAACGAAAATGTGCAAAAGCTCTATGTGCCTCTGCCATTCTATGATTCGTCTAGGTATTTCGGATTTCGGTTTGGATTCGGTTCGTGTCCTTTTGGGTTTGGATTTTCGGGCCCAATATTTTGGGTTTCAGATACTTGGACCCGAATCAGACCCGAATTGACCAAAATACTCATAATTGGATCCAAAATGACTCATATACACAATATTAGACTCAAAATTAGACCCAAACTAACCTAAATACCCGAAATTAGATCGGAATTGGACCCAAAAATATAAAAGTTCCGAAAACTAGACCTGAAATAATGTGTACTTGATTTTAATTCCAAAATTGGACCTAAATTTAAAAATCATTACTACTATTTCGGGTCCATTCGGGTACCAATGGGTATCATGTTTTACTCGACCCGGATCCGTACTCAATGGGTAGTAGAAACAAGAACCAATAAGGTAATTATGTAGAACCAAACCCGAACCAATACTCATTTTCTTGGAATGCGTACGGTTCGGATCCGGGTTCCGGATAATATGCCCAGAGCTCCTACACGTATAATTGAGCCGATTTTTATCTACTATATATACTATTTTTTTATATATACATACTTATCTAGATGCTAAACCCAGCAAAAATAAAATCCCACACTTTTTGGGGAAATCGTTAAGTTGATACACGACCATTGATACCGCAATAGAAACCAATAACAGACTAGAACGTGATCAAGCCGATGAAGTACAGATTATGAGCGAAACAATCTCTATTCAGAAAGAACCGAATCTAAAAAATCACAACTCTCGATCTCACCAGAAAGAGAACTAAATAATGACATAAAACAACAACGATCACTTAAAACCGGGCCTAAATTAAGTCTTAAGGAGGATCATACCATAATTAAATAACCATAATTACACACCAAACCGGCAAATTCTAACCAAAACCAAAGCAGGCCAAACCAAGAGATGCTCACCGAAGACAAAGGTCAGGAAGGCGAGACCTCGCCAAAAGTTAAAGCTTAATGTAATGTAAGAAGACTGAAATCAAATTGACTCTTCAATTAATATCATGAAATGGAAAGGAAGAGAGTTGATCCACTCTGTTGGGTCATTAAATAGGTTATGGGCCTTTGTTTATGCTTCAAAAAGTAGCCCACATCCAATAAACCATAGGATTAAAGTTAGGCACCTGGCTTAGATCAGTTGTTTGTGTTACTTGATCATCAGGTTCACTTGGATACTCTTTAATGTTTTTATTCCATCTACACGACCCAACTGTTTCCAGGTGAGGTCCACTATATATTTAGTTATTGTCTTAAGTCGTTGGCAAGTGTAGTCTCATGACTCTCGACTCTTTTTGCTGTCTACAACAAGTTTCTTTTGTGCTTTTTCAACTAGACATCTCACAATTTTCTAATTATTTTGATTAATAATTTTAAGCTTTCTATTGAGTAAAAATATCTTTGTGGGTGGGGGTTAGTTGTTTTTTTTTTTTTAATTGAGTAAGATACTTTTGAGAAGCTTGCTAAAGTTATAGGTTTTTGTGAAATATTTATGACAAATTAATTGAAGATCTTTGTAGATAATATACCTACAAATTTTATTTTATAACTAATTTGTAACAAAAGGTTTTTTTTTTAAAATTTATATTTAGCTACAATTACTGCAGTTATTTTCTTTTACTTTTATTGGCCGTGATTGGAATTGCTTTTGTTTTTCGGCTTTATAAAGTAAAAATTTCTTTACAAGATTGAAATTAAATCAATCATATTTTAGAGTAAAAAGATAAACTAGAGTATCTTGCAAAGATTTTTGTTTTTCAAATCTGAAAAACGAAAGCAATTGCTGATCGAGAGAGTTTGTTGAGGACTACTTTCGTTTTTCAGCTTTGAAAAGCAAAAATCTCTTCATGATATTCTAGTTTATATTTTACTTTAAAATATGATTGGTTTAATTTCAATCTTTTACAAAGATTTTTCCTTTTCAAAGTCGAAAAACGAAGCAATTCCAATCAGGCCCATTGTCTTGGTTGCAAATGTAATATTTAACTTTCGTTGACCAAAAAAAAAATGTAATATTTAACTGTCCATTTATTTTCTTTTTCCTTTTACATAAGATAATACATATATTCACCATTGTTAGCCTTTTTCTTTTCAAATGGGTAAAATGTAATAACTAGTTTCGATAGTGGATAGTATAACATGTAGTTTGGATACTGTGATTTTGTCCAAAAATGCCTGATTTGATCAAATAACATAATTCATATAAAAAATGATTAACATGTGCATATACAGTATAAATTCTTTAAATTAACGTAATTCATATACAAAATGAGTCACTTGATGTTTACCAGTTCCCAGAATAACATTTGAAAATTGCCATATTTCAAACTAAAAATATCTTATGGATAAATTGGAACCAAGTTATTGTACTTACCAGTTAAAAAAATAAAAACGAGAGAGGCAGCCTTTTTGATAACAATCTCAAAACAACGGAGATTCAAGCTGAGAGCTTTATTAATATAGATTGAAAACATAACATAAGTAATAGCTTGTTAAAGCTTTATTTAGATATGTAAGAAAAGGGAAAGATGGAAGAAGTATACGATTGTCACCAAGAGCAAGAAGAGATCGATTGATTCATATTGTCACCAAGAGCAAGAAGAGATCGATTGATTCATATGAAATGAGAAAGGGGGTTGCTGCTGCAGCCAAAGTTACTCATAAATCCACATTACAAACATATATATATACAACTGGGCTTGATATTGTTTTGGGCTTATCTCTTACATTCTCCCGCAAATTTGGTGTCGGGTATAGACACGATGACAAGTTTGGGACTGCAAATAAAGATGCCTTGGACAGGAACATGAGAGGTCTTAGTGAAAGAAAGATGTAAACGGATCCTTCATTCTTCATTGTAGAGAAAGGAAACCAATTTCTTATAAACTATGTAAAAATTCTTGTCCTATACTTGGAGGTCTATCATGACTCACTCAGAGGTATCTTTGGTATTTAGTGAGTTTAGTATAGTCTCTCAGAGGTACTTTCAGTCATTGCTTCACACACATAGTCTGATTTTGTACCTAACACATAAAAGCATCGAGCTATGGTTAACTCTCTTAAGTTGTCTCATAATGAAGATGATTTTTCCTCCACATCAAATGACTCATTACTCACTCTCAGATTCTTATTTCATAGCCATATTACTCTACTTATCCTGCTGAAACTTGTTCCACAAATGTTCATCAAAAGTCTGCACTTAAACACTCAGTTTTACTTTCAGACATTTTTACGAGGACCTTGTGTGCATTAAGGAAAACTAAAACCAGACTTGCAAACACCATCATTCTTCAGCCCAAAAACATCAGCTTATTCATTAACTCCAGTTCTATACCTAAATCTAAACCAACCAGCAAGCTCCACCTATCAAATGGCATTGTTTTGTCTTGGAGAAAGGAGAAATTACCATGGATATAAAGAAGGAAGAAGCTTCTTCTACAACCAAAGGCTAGAGGCAAGAAGTTGGTGAGATGAATCCCATGAACAGATTGATATACCATGATAACAATCTCCAAACAAAGGAGATTCAAGCTGAGAGCTTTATTAACATAGATTGAAAACATAACATAAGTAATTGCTTGTTAAAGCTTTATTTAGATATGTAAGAAAAGGGAAAGATGGAAGAAGTATAAGATTGTCACCAAGAGCAAGAAGAGATCGACTAATTCTATTAGATATTAAGGTTTTCATATTATGTTCGGTTTAGGTAGAACCGGTTTTTCTATGTCTTCGTAGTTGGATATTCACTTGACTTGGTTCAATTTTTCGTTCTCCTTGCAATTGAGCTGTGTTTCAGATTTTACCAGTTCCAATTGATCTCATGGAAAAACGAGAGTGTATTGGTGAATTGTAAGTCAGTTCTCCAGATCTGCCAGGCGAGTCGTCAATTTTCATTAACTAATATACTTGATTTCCCCGATTGAAGTCTCGTAACAGCTTCCATGGTGACTGTTTGGCGAGTATCAATATCCAATTTGTCAGCCTTGAGGAGAAGCTCGTCTGTTGTTATCGCTTCTGGTCCTAAAGCCTCAACAGACGATTCCGATCTCCTTGATTTTCCTGACATCGTTGTTTATCCAGCTTTGATTTGGTTTTCTCCCGAGATGTTTAGATCCGCTTCCCATTGCTTTGAGACAGATTCGTGTCACTCGACTGATTTCACCGCTTCGAAAAGTTTTTCTATGTCTTCTCCTCTGGTTTTTATTGATCAGGTTTATGGAGCATTAGAAGCTGTCAATTATGTGGAATCTTTGGAACTAGTCCATATGCATCTCTTCAAGCACTGTTTGGATAATTCAGCTTGCATAGAGGGGGAGCTAAGAATATACATGAAGTTGGTTTCATGTTTTCAACGATTTGTTCTTACTGAATTTTGGTCTCATTGCCATGATTTGAAGGAACTCAGTTTTCTATTTCAAAGCTTTCAACATCTGAACTACTTCACTTCCTTGCTTATATTGTGGAACCACGCCTTCTTTACTTCATATCCAAAACATGCTTGGAGATTAGTTCGATGTTGGCCATTGGAGCGTTGTTATACCTCCTACTTTGTATCTTTGAAGCCTTCTATTGCTTCATGATTTCATTTTGTTACTGATGATGTTGCTGTCCTACGATATTTGGAGAGTATATATTCTCGTATGCAGGTTAGAATGTTTTTCACATCCTCAGACCATTGGATTTTCTCGAAGATGTTTATCATTGTGGCTAGCTTATCCTGTTTTCACACTCCAAGTATCTTGTTTGATGTTGTCTTCTCATCTTTTTCCGGTTTGGATTCAAACGTTCATGTTGCTGCACCATTGTCAGGTTCATTCTTTCATTCCCATGGTGTTCAGTTTCACATCAAGAAGAAGCTTCACTATTGATGTTTTATCTGCTGTTCACAGGGAGCAAACTCTGGATGTTAATTATGTCTCGCATTTTGTTGATACACAAGGCTGTATTCCAGCTACATCTCTGCCCCAGTGCCAAGAGTATGGTTTCATTAGCAGTCTGATTGTGGCTTGTTCTTCTTGGTGTGGCT